>SJYC01133084.1:0-24408 GCA_006408675.1 Madoqua kirkii
GACCTTGTCTTGGTTGGCTCCTTTGTGCAGTGGTTGAAAGGGGGGCTCTGGGACTCACATCCCAGTTTCAGTTGCCAAGAGCTTGGACCCATCACTTGAGCTCTCTGCCTCAATTTCCTCATCTGTAAAATGGGCATAACAGTCATCTTTGCTTCATAACCCAACAGGGTATTTCTGTAGAGCTCTCAGGATTGTGTCCAGCATGTAGTGAGTTCTCAGACGTTAGCTGCCCTTGCTGTTACTGTGATTATCATCCCGGTGATAATGTGACATTGACCATGTGGAGGATTATCCAGACCTAGAGGTATAGGAATGAGGGTGCTAAGCAGAGAGAGCAGTCTCTCTTCAGTCCAAGAGCTGAGAGAACCTGATGCCCAGAAGAAATGGAAAGGACGCCTGTATAGCAGATGGGCAGAATTTGAGGGGATGGTGGTCACAGGCTGGAAATGTAGGCAGGGGTAGACCAGCAAGCCTTTGTGAGGCAAAGAAAGGATTTGTGGATTTTCTAAGGGTAGCAGAGGCCCACGGAAGCAAGGGCCTCATGCTCTGTTGTGGTCTGGCTGCAGTGGTGGGAGTGAGCAGAGGGAGCAGGCCTGAGGTGGCTCAGTGAGTGAGGGGGCCTCTGCCTCATCCATGGCAGAGGGAAGGGGCGGGGGCCCCAGAGTGGCAGAGAGGGTGGTCGACTGGGAGGGCTTGAACGCTGCAGGAGGAGGAGTGGCTGACACTCGGCATTTGATGGGACGCAAAGGATGGAGGAGAGGGCGGCATCCTGGGTGCCTCCTGAGTCTCTGGCCTGGGGGTCGGGATGAATCCTCTGAGGACCACCTTGGGCAGGGGATGATGACAGCTTCAGTTGTTAAGATGCTGTGTTTGGGGGACCAGTGGAGCCTCCATGTCCTGACAAGTGAGCTTCTGTTGGTAGAAGGAAGGACATGTAGATGGAGAGAAGAGATGCGTGTGTGGGGCGTCAGGAGGGCAACGTGCACGGGGCTTGGGGCCCTGCGGCCTCAGGCTCTGTCCTTAGACTGGAGAGGAATTCCTTTGATGGCAACACAGGGGGCTTAAGGCACAGGAGCACAAGGAGGATGAGAAATGAGGCTGGAGAGTTATGCCAGGACCACAACGAAGGATTCGGAGTGCCCTGGAATTTGCACGTGTGTTGAGAGCTGCAGATTACCCGCTGAGGGCTTTAAGCAGCGAAGTGATGTGAGAAAATCTTTTTTTGTTATTGTCTGGAAGGAAGCCAGAGCACAGAGGGACCCCCGCTGGTGGTGGGAGAAATTAATGCAAATGCTTTGAACCCAGATTATCAAGCCCTGTGATAAAGCCGCTAAGTCAATACTGGGTGTGGGGAGCCAGGCATCAGGTGGGGAACTCATTAAATATAGATATTTGCCCATGAGTTAAGACGATTATGGAGTCTGGTTCCAAGGATTAGAGGCACAAACAGCCTGTTGACTTCTGTCCCTTGGCAACAGAAGTCCTCGTCAGAAAGGTGTAGAGCACTGGGCCCCCCTTCAAACACGAAGCGAGTTATTTAGCATCAGCACTCTCTAGCCAGATTAATCTGGCAGCCACCTCATGGAGATTTCACGTCTTTCCTTCCTCCCACCCATCTGCTCTGCTTCTACACCATTCACTCATCATCCCAGCCGTTCCTCCTCCTAGCTTTCCTTCCCTCTATATCTTTCCTTTCCCCTGTCCTTCTCTCATCAGCCCATCCCTTTCTCCCATCCATCCACCCAGTCTTCCAACAACCTCTCTGTTCCAATCAGCTCTTCCATTTTTCCTTTCATATCTCAATTTCCCACCCATCCATCCTCCTATCCAGCCGTCGTCCATCCATCCTACCCATCCATCCATCCATGCTTCCTTCCCTTTACCCATTCATTATCCTGTCCACTCATCCTTCCATCTTTCCTCCCATCCACCTAGCCTTCCCACCCAAATAGATGTTTATCCACCCACCCATATTTTCACCCACGCACCAATCTGTCATCTATCCATCCTTCCATCCAAATATCTATCCCATGATGCTTCCTTCCTTCTGTCCGTCTTTCCATCCATCCATTTCCCCATCCACCATCCTTTTGCCTTTCTTTCATCCACCGGTCTTCATCCATCCATATATCTCCATCCACAAGTATTTGGATGCCTGCTGTATTTCAGGTTGTGTGCTAGGCACTGGGGACTGACCAGCACACAAGATAGACAAGGTCTCTTCTCTCATGCAGCTGACCTTCTTGAGCAGGAGACAGGTAGTAAACAAAGGGGGAAAAGAGAGAGAGATGGATGCTGCAGACATCCTGGACATCCATCAAGGGCCATGAGACTGATTGGATGACTGCTTTCCACAAAGTAGTTGGGAAGACCTGTCTCTCTCTTTCTGAGGAGGTGATATTTGAGCTGCAACCAGAATGGTCCGGGAACAAACATGCACACTTTGTTTTGATGATGGGAGGAGAGTATTCTAGATGGAGAGACTAGCAAATGAAAAAGCTTGGTCCATGAATGAGTTTGGTGTGTTTGAGGGACAGCAGTGGGGCTGGGAAGGGAGAGGCCGGCAGGCAGCAGAGGGTGATGACCTGCAGGATGGGGCCAGGTCCCAGGACCCTGGACATCAAGCTGAGAGTACAGAGCGTGGCCACCCTTGGAGAGAGGGCCCAGCCTGACCCCATGAGGGTCTCCAGCCCCATCTTCCCTGCCTTTGTCCTGTATCATTTTCTTGCTGCTGCTCTAACGTGCTACCACAGATTAGTGGGTTAAAACAACACAAATGTATTATCTTACAGTTCTGATGGTCACATGTCTGAAGGAGGTTTTATGGAGTTAAACCAAGGTGAAAACACACGAGGCATCCTGTTGCAGAATTCATTGTTACCTCTTGGCACTGTATTAGGAACGTTTTCCCAAGTCAGTAAGTAGACCAATGCCCCGTTTTAATAGCACGTGGAATCCCAGTGTCTAAATATATCTAATTCTATTAACTGAGTGGACATTTGTCCCCCCACCCCTTTCCCATGTTTTGCAGTGATACACAGTGCAGTGATGGGCTCCCTTGAACAGGCATCTTTCTCGATTCATCTTTATTGCTGTTTGCTTAGCATTTAGGCAGAGGGACTAAAGTCAGACCAGTTACTCTTCTGTTAGTGCAAAACACCCAACTTCTTTCCCCAGCAGTGGCACGCTGCTTCCAGCAGGGGGTGTCATGAGTCCGTCCTACAACTGTCCTTGACACCTGGTATTTGCTTCATAATTAATGATAGGTTCCAGTCCCCGCAGAGTAGTGCCCGGGGCCCCTAACTTTCTCCGGGTCTGCTGGCAACTCTGAAATCTGTTGGAGAATTCAGATGTCTCCCTCCTCCCTTCTTTCCTTCCTTCGGTCTTTTTCTTTCTGAAGATTCAATTATCCTCACTTCCTCTACGCATCCTAGACCACTTTTCTGAGACTTCTATTAGACAGGTTTATCAAAAACTGGAGATGTCACTTCTCGATTGCTGGAGGGCTGGGACAAGTGTGAAGGGGCATCGCTGGAAGCAAACTGCTGGTGCTTGCCTCTGCGGGGCCCTCGCTCAGTAAGCAGCCAACACTGGAGGCAGGTAATAGGAAAGATGCTCTGGTCCAGGGGAGGGGGCTCATGGCTCTCGAGGGGAGGGGCTGAGAGCCTCTTGCATTTGTCCTCCAAGGAGCTGCCGCCTCCTCCTTTCCCCAGTGCTGGGAGTCCTGGCCTCTGACGCTGGACAGTAGCATTTAGCTAGAAGCAGGGAAGGGCACTGGGGGAGGAGGCGGGACACCAGGAAGCCACGTTGCCAAGCGTGTATCTGGGCTGCTTGGGCATCAGACACAGGGCACACACTGGGATTTCACCACCAAGAAGATGCTCAGGGAGGATCCAGATTCCTATGCAGTCCCTGGGGAGCAGAGCAGAACGCGTGGACGCTTCTACAAGCCTCCAGGGGAACGTTCTCCTGGGCTGGCCCAGGGTGACCCAGGGTGTGGGAGGGGGCCGTTGTGTCGAAGGGGAGTCTTTGGGCCGGAAGCTGGGGCCTATGTGGCTCTAGGTGCTCGTGTGTGTGTTGGGGGTGGGAGATCTGTGTCCTGGGCCATCAGGTGACTTGGGACTCAGCTCCACGTTCACATGTCAGGGCAGTGAATGGCAGAGCCCGGGTGACAGTGTTCTGATTGTGATGGCACCATCTCAGCTCTTGACTGGCTGAGTGACCCTGGGCAAGCTATCTCTGAGCTTCGGCTTCCCCGTCGGTGACATGAGGCTGATGATAGCGCCTGCCTCGTAGAGTTATCATATGCATTGAGCATCATCTTGGCTAGAGAAGACTATGTAAGTGTGATTGTTGTTATTGTTATGCTTCCATGGTGGCTCACAGGGTGAAGAATCCGCCTGTAATGCAGAAGACCCAAGGTCAATCCCTGGGTTGGGAAGATCCCTTGGAGAAAGGAATGGCAACCCACTCCTTTATTCTCGCCTGGAGAATCCCATGGACAGAGGAGCTACAGTCCATGGGGTTGCAGAGTCGGATGTGGCTGAGGGCCTAATACTATAGTTGTCCCTGTTCACACCATGCACACAAGGTCACAAATCCCCTGTTCCAGGGGTGAAACCGCCAAGAATAAGGGGCGTGGGTAGCAGTGGGTCACAGGTCCCTGTCACCCGTGGACGCTTGGCTGCTGCCTGGGCCCCCTGTTGGGCTGGGTGTCGGGCACCCGCTCTGCACAGCCCCCTTCGTGTCGAAAGCTTTCCCTTTGGTGAAGAGTGCGGCTGGTCCCTCTGACACTGACGCACATCTCTCTGTGTCTCAGACGTGCTCATCAGTCACTCACCCCCATCCCATTTCCTATCCTTCTGGCTGATCCGCGGGTGCTTGAGATCATTCCCCAGCTTTTTTTTTTTTTTTCCAGTTGCCTTTTGTGATGTCCCCAGATCACAGGCGCCATGAAAGTCAGTTATTTAGACCAACTTTCCAATCTTCTATGATGAGATCACCATGTTTGACATGTAATAAAAGCACTGACTGTGTGTTATATTCTGTACGAAGTCTTTATATTCTTTTAACAGTCCCCTATGGGGCAGCAGCCATTATTGTGCCACTTGATGGTGAGGTGTGTGTCAGAGCGTGGACGCATTTGTGCTCCAGGGGACATTTCTGGGAAGAGGAAGAGCTGGGATTCGAACCCAGGGCCATGGTCTTAGTAACAGGTGACCACTGTAGACAAATTGGAAGCTATAGATCAGTAATAAAGGGGCTAAAATGAAATCCACCCAAACTCTGCCATCCAGGGGGGGCCACCGAGAGCATTCTTTTTGTTTGGCAATGATAGTCCCTCTTTTACCTCCAGTTACCATAACATTTGTCATGTTGGCTTTTCTTCATGAGTCTCATTTGAGACTTGTCAATTTTACTGATCCTTTTAAAGAGCAAATTATAGTGTCATTAATTGTCTTAATTTTATGTTTTTAAGTTTATTAATGTAACCTTTTCTGTTTATTTTTATGACTGACCCTCTCTTCCTCTTGCTTTAGGTTAACTTTGTTCTTTTTTTTTCTAATTTCTATAGATAGAAGCAAATTATTAACTTGAGATGTTTCTTTTATTCTAATATAAGTGCTATAAATATGCCTCTAAGCACTGCTTTAGCTACATAGTACAAATTTTGATGTGTGGTATTTTCATTTTTATTTGGGTCATAATTCTTTCTTAAGATCTCATCTTTGACTTATGGATTATTTAGAAGTGTTATTTAATGTCCAGGTGTTTGAGGATATTTCTTTTGTCTTTCTTTCATTTATTCCTATTTCAATTCCATTATGGTCAGAGAGCATACTTTGTATGATTTAATGCCTTTTAAATGTGTTAAGGTTTATTTTATGATCTAATATATGGTTTATTTTGGTGAAAGCCCCATCTGCACTTGATAAGAATCTGTATTCTTCTGTTACTGAATGGAGTGTTGTATAATGTCTTTGTTGTTGTTTGGTTGCTAAGCTGTGTCCAACTCTTTTGCAACCTCATGAACAGCAGTAGCCTGCCAGGCTCCTCCGTCCATGGGATTCTTCAGACAAGAATACTGGAGTGGGTTGCCATTCCCTTTTCTACACCAAGCGTGTTTGTGATGGGAGATCCAAGGCTGTGAATGGTGTCACTGTCCTGCTTGGGGCCTCCTTCCTGACCCCCCTGTGGCTTGGTGGAGCTGGGTGGCCCCAACACCACAACTCTGGAACCCACCCTCTATCTATTTGCATTTGTTAATATGCTTGGGGAGTCTTTGTTATATTAGGTTCAAAGAAGAGGGGCCAGAGTCTTTGAGAGGAAGAGCTGTTCCAGAGAACAAAGAACCTGAGGGGTCCAGGACAACAAGCCTGGTGTGTGGTCCTTGGAGCCTCACAACAAGCCTTCTCTCCAAGAGAACTCAGAACTAGAACTTGGAGTTAGCACAACTGGACAAAATTTCCTAACTGAATGTCCTGATATGCAAGGCAGAGCTGTGAGGTCCCACATAGCACGGCTGAGAAGCTGCTTCTTGGTTTTGTTCCACAGAGTAGAAACCCTTTGGCGTGTCAGTTACGTTATGATGCTTACCACAAACCAAGCAGTGCTCACCTCAGGGCCTTTGCACCTGCTTTGTCCATTGCCTGGAAAATGCCTTGACCTTCTCTCCATACAGGTGATTCATTTTCATCACTCTGATCTTGGCTAGGATGTCACCTGCTCAGACAGGCCTTCTCTGCCCACCCCTGTATTTATCTGTCTCATTCCCCCTGCTCATGATTGCTTTAGTGTCTTCATAGCGCCCACCACCCTGAGATAATCTTGCCCATTCATTGGTTTCTTGTTCTGATGGGGGAGCAACACTCCCTCTCCCCTTGCTACAATGTAGGCTCCCCCGGCCTACAGGAATACCTGGTACATAGTAGATGCTCAGTAAAAACGTTTACCAAATGAATGGAAAATTCCTGCCACTGTGGCATGGGTTCTGTCAGCTTTTGATCCAGTTAGAGGAAGCAAAAGAGGAGGAAAGGCAGGCATTGTGTGTGTTGTGTGTGTGCGTAAGGAATGGGGGCTGTTTTGTAGTGACTGCCTTCTACCTGTACTTGGTGGGCCTGCTTCCCCGAGAGCCATCCTCCTCTCCTGCTGTGCGGGACTCTACAAGGGAACTAATTCCAGGGGACAGTGCACCCCCAGCTGTCGTGTCTCTGAGCTCCGCCAATGGGAGGCCCTCATAGAAGGCAGGCGGGCGGGAGGCAGAAGCAGGGGGAGGGGTTTCTCCCCATCTCTACACTGGGAGCAGGGCCCTGAGCAGTGGCTGTCTCCTCTGTGGTTCCAGCATCACCGGGCATCATCCTCCTGTGACCCACATCCCATCTCCATATCACCCCCCACCGGGGGGTGGGGCAGCAGCATCTCGCTGCCGTTTGTCTCCAGGTCACCTTGCTGCCCTTGTTCGGCTTCTTGGCCCTCCTGTAGCTTGTGTGACCAAGTCCTGGCATTAATCCACCTGCTTTAAATGTGTATCATTGTTTCTGTCTTCCTGTGATACAAAAACCGATGCCTCTGTAATAAGAAAAATAGTTGAATAACAGCCAGCAAAGTGGCTGAGGGCTGACTTTTGAGGAATGGACGCAGAGGAAGAACAGGACAGGGGCCCCGAGCCGGGCTGTCACCTTCCCCCGCCCCCCCGGTCAGGGCTGGGACGCTGCATGCCCAGCCAGGCAGAAATCGCCTTCTAAATGTCTGTTCCCATTGCACAGTAATTTATGGTGGGACGGCATGTTTCTGCCAAGCGATAGATTCATGTGCACCAGGCACTGCTTAATAAGGGTCAAGGATTCTTTCCTTCTCTTCCTTTTTTACCCTGCTGTCAAGCTAGAGCATTCTCCAAGGTCCCACGCTGACCACTTCCCACCAAGTGGTCCGAATCACTGACCCCCTAGGAAGGGAGAGGCAGAGGAAGGACGGAGGGGTTTGTGTGGAGTCATCATGTGGGTTTTGACAGTGGTGTCCCTGTGGCCGAATGGAACCCCACCAGGTTCCGTCTATCTCTCAGAGGGGCTCCTGGCTCTAGGGGGCTGCTGGCTGTCAGGCAGATCAGTGTCCTCAGCTCCTGGGGGATGCTGGATGTCTGCAGAAAACCCTGGCTCAGCCCGCGCTGAGGCTCCTCCCCTGCCAGGGCAGCACCACCAGGCCTCCAGGAAGCAGGCTGGCCAAGTACCCAGGCAGACCTGGGTTCACATTCTGCTTCTGCCAGTTGGAATTGGGCAAGTGTCTTCACCTCACAGCCTCAGTTTCCTCTTGTGCTAAGTGGGATAACATTGTAGGAGTTGCCTCAGAGGGCTGGTCTGAGGATTAAGGACAGGCCTACATAAAGTGCCTAGTACAAAGTATGGTGCATAGTAGGTGTGTGCCTACTCAAGAAATATGAGTCCCTACTCTCTTTGCCCTGTAGCTTCTGCTTTCATAGATGCTCATCAGCCAGATTAGACAAAAACTTGGTTTGTATCTGTCAGGATGTATGTAGTAGTCACGAACAAAAAGCTCCAACTCTCCTAGCTTAACCCTAAGGAAGATTAGCTGGTCCCCTGTAATAAGAAGCCCAGAGGTAGGCCAACTCCAAGACTGACTAAATTCAAGATTCAAAAACGTCCCCAAGAATTCAGG
The DNA here is from genome assembly GCA_006408675.1 of Madoqua kirkii. Classification (NCBI taxonomy): domain Eukaryota; kingdom Metazoa; phylum Chordata; class Mammalia; order Artiodactyla; family Bovidae; genus Madoqua; species Madoqua kirkii. The sequence continues at coordinate 8,674 of SJYC01133084.1, forward strand.
GCTGTTTTTTATTCCCATGCAACTATTTCAGTGTTGGCTTCACTCTCTGATCAGCTCCCCTCATTGCGGCAAAGTGGCTGCTGCATATCCTGGCACTGCAACCTGACTGAGTAAAGTTTAGATGTAGAGATGGATCACCACTTTTCCATAGGTCTCTGAATATGAGGACCACTTTCCCAGAAGCACCGCCCCTGACTTCTCCTCATACCTCATTGGCCCAGATCAGATGACAGACCCATTCCTGAGCCAATCACCAGTAGGGGTTGGGTGGTACTACATGGTTGGCTCCAGCCAATCATCCAGGTGGTCGGAGCTGTAGGGGGATCATCCACCCTCATCACTAGGTAATTGATTTTAAAAATCCTGCTCCCACCATCCTTTTCTCCAGTTCCACCCCTCATTTCAGGATACAGGAAGAGCCTGCTTCTCACCCCTTCAGACCTTCACAATCTTACCTCCCAGCAGGATGGGGCCAGAGGCAGGTGGCCCCTTCCCGAAAGACTCTTCCCACCTCGTTGCTCCTCCCCACCTCTGGTTTAGTCAGCCCCTGGACTCTGCTCCTCCCGGTGTCTGCTTTATACGTCATCCCCTGGACGCTGCTCCTCCCCACCTGATCTGAAAGGAATTCCCACAAGGTACCCCACAGTCACTGCCTCAGACTTTTGGGTCATTTCAACACGTAGCACAATTTACCTGCTTTCTTGGTCTCTGTCTTCCCACTGGACCATCCCCTTCATGACAGAGGGGATCTCCCTCACTTTATCTAGTCACTCTATGTGACAGGACACAGAAATTCTGATGGTCCCAGGAAAGCACAAGATAAGGCTGCTGAGTACAAACGTGGGAAACATTTGTTTCCCAGGAAAGTCAAGCCTTTGCTTGAGGAAAGGATTGTGAAATCTCCAGCTCGCCTCCCAGGCCTATATCAGCAAAAGGGAGTGTCCTGACGTCTAGCTTTTCTGGAGTCAGAATCGGGTTTGTTTTTTTTTTTTTTCCCCTTCAATTAAAAAAAAAAAAAATTACATCCTTGGAATTTAAATAGCACCTTGGATGATTTCGCCCGGCTTAGGTTTTGTGGAGTCCCCGTCAGCGGCATCGTGGATTGTCTGACCTTGACCCTCACGAGGTTGACTGAGTCGAGTGATTGACCAAAAGAAGCAGCTACTTGCTTGTCTTGGCAGCTGACCTGAGTTCTTGGGATCACTGCTGAACTGTTGAATTTAGCTACCCCCTTGCCCCAGTGTAAGATACAGGCACAGATAAATAGAATCTGTTTTCTGTCCTTTTTTTTTTTGGCCATGCTATGTGGTTTGTGGGATCTTAGTTACCCCTATAGGGGCTCAAGTTTATCCATCCAGGTCAGGGGACTTGGTGGTAGATGGCTAGTGATTTGGGTCACTGGCTGGTATTGTGCCCAGTTGCTTAGTTGTGTCCACTTGTGTGCAACATCTCCCACCCCCCATAGACTGGAACCTGCCAGTCTCCTCTGTCCCTGGAATTTTCTGGGCAAGAGTACTGGAGTGGGTTGCAGTACTAGAACCAGTAGGCTGGTTCCTGCTCCAGGGGATCTTCCCAACCCAGAGGTTGAGCCCATATCTCCTGCGTCCCCTGCAATGGGAGTCAGGTTCTTTACCACTGGCACCACCTGGGAAGCCCCACGCTGGCATCAAGATGGTCCAGCAAAGCCATCTGGGCTGCAGCCCTGGAAGAGGGGTGTGGGAGCATCCATTTTACTGATCAGTGGGTGCTCACTGAGCCCTTACTGTGTGCCAGCTGCACAGTAGGAAAGAAAGAATAAACCAAAAACTGTACAGACAGACACCAACCTTGCTCTGAGGGTGCTGACTGTCTATCAGTAGAGTCAGGCATGGTAAGAAACAATCGTGCCTTCCACCATCGTGTTGTGTGGGTCTTGGCAAGCAGAGGTACACGAGGACATGAAAGCCTGCTCTGGGGGAACTGAACTGGTCTGGAACGTTTCCAGGATGAAGGGGCTGTTTCGCTGAGAGCTGAGGCTTAACGAGGTTACTCAGCAGGGACTTTGCTGGCGGTCCACTGGTTAGGACTCCGAGCTTTCATTGCCGAGGACCGGGTTTGATCCCTGGTCAGGGAACTAAGATCCCACAAGCCATATTGTTGTTCAGTTGCTCATTTGTGTCTGACTTTGTGACCCCATGGACTGCAGCACACCACGCTTTCCTGTCCTACACCAACTCCTGGAGTTTACTCAAACTCATGTCCATCTAGTCAGTGATGCCATCCAACTGTCTCATCCTCTATCACCTGCTTCTCCTCTTGCCCTCAATCTTTCCTGGCATCAGGGTCTTTTCCAGTGAATCAGCTCTTCTCATCAGATGGCCAAAGTATTGGAGCTTCATCATTAGTCCTTCCAGTGAATATTCAGGACTGATTTCCTTTAGGATGGACTGGGTTGATCTCCTTGCAGTCCAAGGGTCTCTCAAGAGTCTTCTCCAGCACAACAGTTAGAAAGCATCAATTCTTTAGCGCTTAGCTTCTTTATGGTCCAACTCTCACAACTGTACATCACTACTTGGAAAACTATAGCTTTGACTATGCAGATCTTTGTTCAGGCCACATAGCACAGCAAAATAATAATAATAATAATTTACTCAGCAAAGAAAAGCAGGAAGAGTGTTGGGAATTGGAAATAGCATATGCAAAGGCTCTGTGGCTTAGGTGCATGGTGTGTGTGTGTGTGCGTGCGCGTGCACGTGTGTGTGTGAAGCCTGGCATGTGGCGGCTGGGAGAGGCAGGAGGGAATGTGTAGGGACAACAGCCCTGAAGGTCAGGGTGGGGACTGGTCGGGGGAGAGGCCAACTTTGTCAGGGCTCCTGACTCTGGCTATTTATTAGAATCAGCTGGGGAACTTTGGAAACCACTGGGTTCTGATTCCCTTGATCTGGGTTCGACCCGGGTGTGGATGTGATTGACAGCCCCTCCCGTGGGTGATGCTCCCGTGCAGCCAGGTGGAGAAAGGCCAGTCCAGACTGGCAAGGCCCTGGGGAGTGTGTTTTTACCCACATCCCAACAGGACCGTGGTAAGGCCTTCAGTTCAGGAGGAGCAATTGGGAGGTGTTTCATGATCTGAGGCGCTTTGGGGGAGAAAGACAAACAAGCGGCAGAGAGAGAAACGCTGCTTTGAGTGTGAGTCCAGGTCCTGTGGGCAAAACTGCGAGAAGCCGGCAGCAACCTGGCCCAGCATCTAGAGAAGGGACGAGCCCACTGGTGGAACCGGTCCCCGTCTCAGCTGTGGGAGGAAGGGGCTGCGAGGCAGCCAGCCCCCTGCCACCAATCTTTCCATCTGATTCCCCCCGGCTTCATGACTTCCTGCCGCTTGAAAGGGGACCTCGCCCAGCAGCCATCCTGAATGGCAAAAGAAAGCGAGGGAGCTCCCAGTGGCCAGAGCGGAGGGTCAGTTCCTGGGGAGTCTGGTCCCAGACCAGTCACTCTGGGGTGAGGGAGGAGGGGAGCAATGGAGAGAAGTGGGAAGTTTCCCAGCTGGAGAGCAAAGTCGAGAGGGAGAGGGACGCCGAGCAGAGGTCAGGGACAGGGCAGCTGGTTGAAGTGAGCTCAGGGCCAAGGTCTCCAAGGACGGGCGGCTAGGGGACATCTGCCGTTGTTCCCCGGCTGGAGCAGAGCAGGGCAGGCTCTGCTTCAGGCCAGCTGAGCAGCCTTTCCCAGTGGCCCTCCCTCCTCTCACAGAGGACACTGCCGAGACCCGGTGCCTCCTCCACAGACTCTGGCTCGGAGGGTGCAATGCCTTGCCCAACGTCACACAGCAGTATTTGGGCCCAGAGTCATCCTTAGGCACACAGCGCAGGGCCTACTAGACTTTTATGGGCCCAGAAAGGTGTGTTAAATTCTCTTAAAATCAAAGGAAGTAGGGACTTACCTCTCAGTCCAGTTGTTAAGACTCTGTGCTCCCAAAACAGGGGTCACAGTTTTGACTATTGGTCAGGAAACTAAGGTCCCGCATGTCACACAGTTCAGCCAAAAAAGCCCAAAGAAAATAAAAAGAATATATTTCAGCTTGGATTATATTTATCTTTTTATCAGTGCAGTCATAAGAATCATTGTTATTATTATTTCCTTTTAGTAGAGGAAAGGCCCGGGAAGGCCAAAGCACCAAGGGCGCATGGAACAACGTGACTCTGTTCGGATGGCAGCACCGCCTCACCACTGGGTAAGGGCCAACCCTGGCTCTTCCTCTGCCCCCCGCCCTCTTCCCGGCAGCAGTGTGTTCTGATCCCGTCAGCCGGCGTCATCCAGCCTCATCCTTCACTTGTCAGGTGTGTGGCCGCTTCCTGGGAGACCTCTGCTGGCTTCTGTGACTAGGTCCCAGCGCCTCCCCCGCAGCCCCTCTGCCCATGTTGCAGTTTAGCTCCTGTGGACAGACTTTTAAGCCCAGACTTTGAAAGCGAATGTCTGAGTTGCAGTCCCAGGTCTGCCAGTTATCAACCATCCACAGTTTGGCACGTGAAAAAGTTGACTTAAAACTCAACATTCAGAAAACTAAGATCATGGCATCCAATCCCATCACTTCATGGCAAATAGATGGGGAAAATGGAAACAGTGAGAGACTTTATTTTGGGGGGCTCCAAAATCACTACAGATGGTGACTTCTGCCATGAAATTAAGACACTTGCTCCTTTGAAGAAAAGCTATGACCAACCTAGACAGCATCTTAAAAAGCAGAGACATTACTTTGTCAACAACGGTCCATCTAATCAAAGCTATGGTTTTTTCAGTAGTCGTGTATGGATGTGAGAGTTGGACTATAAAGAAAGCTGAGCACTGAAGAATTGATGCTTTTGAACTGTGGTCTTGGAGAAGACTCTTGAGAGTCCCTTAGACTGTAAGAAGTCCAACCAGTCCATCCTAAAGGAAGTCAGTCCTGAATATTCATTGGAAGGACTGGTACTGAAGCTGAAACTCCAATACTTTGGCCATCTGATGTGAAAAACTGACTCATTTGAAAAGACCGTGATGCTGGTAAAGATTGAAGGCAGGAGGAGAAGGGGACGACAGAGGATGAGATGGCTGGATGGCATTACCGACTTGATGGACATGAATTTGAATAAATTGTGGGAACTGATAATGGACAGGGAGGCCTCGTGTGCTGCAGTCCATGGTGTTGCAAAGAGTCAGACACGACTGAGCAACTGAACTTGAACAGTTTGGCAGTTTGCTCATTTCTCTGACCCTTAGTTTTCCTGTCTGTAAAATGGGGATAGTAAGAGTACTGACCTAACATAATTTTGATAGATTAAATGAGTGAATATTTTTAAAGCACTCTACCGTATGTCTGAGACTCAGTCGCCTTATCTGTAAAATGAGATGATAATAGCTATTTAATAGAGTTGTGATAGGTTAAATGAATTATTATTTTTTTATGCACTTGAAACTGCCTGGCACCAAAAAGTACCATCAAAGTGTTTTTTAAAAACACTGATTAATATCTGACTCCTCCACTTGTTAAGCCCTGTAAAAGCAAGGGCTAGGCCTGGTTTTACTCTTGCCGGTCTGGCACATAGTAGGTATTCATTCAAATGTTGGAACGAATTGAACGTTCTCTGTTTTTCCTTTTTATGCTTCCAGGTTTCTTTCTGCTGGGAGTCACTCACACTTTAGTATAAAGTAGGAAATTAATGCCCCCGTCCCTTTTCCTAAAGCACTCATTTGCCTGATTGGTTCACTGTGGAAGAAATGCTCTGCCTTTTAGGGGAAGGAATCACTGCCTTGGTGATCTGGTGGGGAAGCTTATGGGGGTTGGAAGGGCAGGATTTCCTCCTAGACTTTGTAACCATGGGCCATGTCCTCTGTTCCTAAGAGAGCATGCACTTGCCCCCTCTGTATTTTTAAGGGAGCTATTTTCCTATCTTTCTGGAGGACGAAAGCAGTCGGCTGGTGGTGGCTGTCAGACCCTGGCTGGCAGGACTCGCCAGCTGGCCCCTGGCAGCAGAAGAGATGCAAGGCCTCGCCAGCTCCAAGGCTTTCCCAGAGGAAACCTCGCCCACAGTTCTGCAGGAAGCCACAGTCCGGCTTGATGAGTCCCAGGAGGGCAGCCTGCTAAGCTCAGGATCAAGTCCAGGTCTCCAGAGCTCAGATCAGCCAGGAGGACCTCCGCCACTTGGAACATAAAGTTCTGAGGCTTGGCAGGAATAGGGGAGGAGCTGCCCGCCCTGACATCCTGAGGGGCCCCCTCGGCCCCAGCTGGGAGTGTCCAGGCTGGCTGTCAGGCCGGGACCCTGCCTCACCCTGATCAAAGGAAAGCACTGTGTTCCCCAGGGGGGAGAGATTTGTACGAGTTTATTTCTCGTCTCAGAGCCCTTTATCCTTCCTCATGAAACCCGCAGGGCCGCCGTGTTCCCAGAATAGTCGCCCTTGTGGTAAAGGCTTGGGGAAGAGCATTTTCACAAGTTGACAATCACAAGACATTAACTGATGGGACACTGCTTGGCATCCTGGGTCCCCGTGGTCCGAATCTAGCTGAGGAATTGATAGCTCAGTTGAAGAACATTTATTTAGCACCTGCTGTGTGCCAGGCCCTGGAAGACGTCCTGAGGGGATGCCTGAGAGGTCAGCCATAAAGGGGGGCTTTGGGAAACACGCCTGACTTTTGTGACCATCTCTTCGTCTGCAGATGCCCTTGTGGAGTCGTCATGACGATGAGTTACTCTGTATCTGGCCAGTGCCTCCTGGGTGCTGATGCAGCCTGGCATTGTGCAGGGCACCGGGGTGCATGCAGTAAGAGATGCGGGGACTTGACCTTGAGAGCCTGCATCCCACTCCAGGGCATAGGAGCTTCCCACTGTCACTGTGACGAGTGACCACAAACTCCACATCTCAGATGAGAGAACTGAGGAGCAGTCAGCACCCCACAGATCAAGGCTAAGCTAAGACCCAGCCCAGGGGCATCTAAGCCCAGAATTGCCCCTGGTGGCATCACAGTGATCAGATAGGGCTGGTGTGGAGCCCCAGGTCTGCCACCACTGCCTGACCTGAGGCAAGTATTGTACCTCTATTTATCCATCTGTAGAATGGACATCATAGCAATGCCTGTCTTGGGGTTGCTGAGAACAGGTGATAGAGTACGAAGTTTGTGAAATATGGAGTTGTATATAAAACACACACAAGCTGACATTTATAGCACCGTTAGGATGTCCATGAAGTGCTTTACTTGCACACATGCACAGCACTCTCCCAAGAGACCCATGATGCATGAATAACAGTCCACATGCCCACGCTGGAGAGGTTTCCAGGGCTCAGGGGCACTCTTCCCTCAGTTGTGTGCTCCACTGGGCCACATTCAGCAAGTCTTCGAAAGAATTTTGTGGGCAGAAGAGTTTGTCAGACCAGCTTCGAGTTTGGACAGAGTAGCAGCTAGAAGCCCCCAACCCATCCCCTGTGTGCCACCCCCACCCGGCCCCAGCCAGCCCCCAAAGCCAGCACCTCTCTTGGGGAGGGGACTGCCCAGCCTGCAAGGAAGTGCTCATTATCCCTGTGTGACAGGGCCACTCCCAGCCACGTCTCCAAGCAGCGTGATGCCCACGTCTGCTGCCGCTGCCTTCTGAGCCGCCTCGGCTGCAGACGTCTGGCGGGGAGTCTCTGGGGCCAGATGGAGTAGGGCAAGCTAAAAATAACCCGGCGGGCGGCCCCCACCAGGGGATGGGGGTGGGGGCCTGGGCTGGGCGCGGACACATGATCCCAGGGACCCGGCCGAGTGGAGCCGAGAAACTCTCCGGCAGCACGAGCACACTTCTGCTCCCCTTTCTAGGACCCACTGGCCGGAGCACCCCTCTCCTCTGACCATCTAGGAAGAAGCACCTCGAACCAGCTGCAGGATGGGCAGCGGCCAGAGAAAGGTCAGCTGGACTCTGTGCTTCCTGCTTCTGCTGCTCCTTGAAGGCGCTTCCACCAAGAACCTCTGGAAGCGGGCACTGCCCTCGAGGCTGGCGGAGAGGTCCCGTGTAAGTGCTCAGGTCAGGGAGGGGGCTGGGGGCCGGGGGGAGATGGGTAATTCTTGGCCCCCGACACGCGGGCAGGCTGGGGCAGACGTCTTTATCTGAATTGTGCCAAAGTTGGGTGGGCAGGCAGACGGACCTCACAGCCCTCAAAAGACTCCCTGCCTGGAAATAGAGAAGCCAGGGGCCCCTAAAAACACACAGCGGACAGCAACCGGCTTTCCCTACCCAAGGTTACTTTCATTCTCCTGACAAACAGCACCTAATTTAAGAGTCCAAGGACTTAATGAGTGTTGTTTCTCAGCAATCAATAACCGAATGTCGTTAGGATGCAGTTATACTTCCGTGTGCTTCCTGACTCACTCAGTGCACACTTGGTGGAAACTGCTCTGGGCCAGGCTCCGTGTGTGGTCCTGTGGGTACAACACAGAGAGAGTAAGCAGCTCACACCCTTAAGGGTGGCCTCATTGCATGGGGTGAGCAGCTGGGTGACATGGGACAGCCATACAGAGGGGTGGCACACCGTGACCAGAGGTGAGAAGCACGGCCCTTGCAGCCCTGAATTTGGATCTGTACTCTTGCTCACAGGCTGTGTGACTTCAGGTAAGTTGTTTGACATCTCTGGGCACTGGTGATCTCATCTGAGAAAGACTGTGCATTCCTTTCAGTTTATTTAAACAGGCAGTTAGATGGCCACTGTTTACCCAGGTTGCCCCAGGCTGTAAGGATGTCAACTTATATCCCCAAGCCTTGGGGAACTCATGTTACCCCCACAGGCCTGGGGTTGCAGAGAATGAATGAGAAGCTAAAGAAAAATATATCCAAGCACATCTGATTCTCCTGTGGAGGTCCGTGGGTTTACTGGCGTCATTGTGCCAACAGCATTTGTGGCTCTGTGTCTTGGTATCCCACGTTGGTAGTTCTCCTGCTATTTCACACTCTATTTTTATTCTGTTATATTGATCTGTGATCAGTGATCTTTGATGTGACTATTGTGAAAAGGTTGCGACTCACTGAAGGCTCAGAGGACAGTTAGCATTTCTCAGCAATAGGGTATTTTTGTGATTAACGTGTTACATTGTGTATTTTTTAGATGTAATGCTGTTACATGCTTAATATGCTGTGGCATAATGTAAACGTAACTTGTAGGTGTGCTGGGAAACCAAAACATTGATGGGATTGGCTTTACTGTGGTGGTCTGAAACCATACCCACAGGATCTCTGATGTCTGTGTGTCTACCGACAAGTGTTGAAAAGGCAAATAATGCAGGGAAGGGACTAGGAGAGAGACTAAGGCAGGTGAGGGGATGTCATTTTAGGTTCCCTGCCCCAAAAGGGAGCACAGAGGCATAGAAGGTTCAGGAAGATACTACTAACACTCTCAGCCTAAGGGTGGAGAATGAATGACTCCATATCCATCAAACACAGCTCATAGTGAGTGGTCCATGTGACTTGGTGACTTTTGCTCAAATAATTATGAAATTGGCTGCTGTTTGGCTCCTCAGAGGGAATGTAGCTTCTTCACATTAAGGCCCGATTCTGTCTCCCTCAGTGCCATGTTCTTGGTGCCTTGCCAGGTGCCTGCCATGAAGAAGCCTTCCCATCCATTCTTGTGGGTAAATTATGGGCAAATACAAAGGAAGCTCAAAAGAATATGTACAGCTCTGTGCCAGGTTGGGGATATTCAACCCAAGGCTTTGAAGGATGAATAGGAGTTTTCCAGGCAGAGAAGAGGGTAAAGGGAATGTTTAATGATGCCAGGCATGGTACGATGTATGAAGCATATTACTTCCTAATTATCTTGCTACATCTTAACCACGCTCCCTGCTCTCAAGATTATTCGTGTCTGTAGCACCTATGCGGTAGAAATGCCATCCATAAGGAGCTTTTACACATCTCTTCTCCACTCCTTATTCAGCAGTCTTGCACTGGTGGCTTGAAATCAGCCGTGGTGGGGGCATTTACACCATGGAAACTGGCACAGATTGACTGCATGTGGAGAGCTGGGTGTTAAACCTGGACCAGTGTGTCTGCCAGCATCCTGTATGCTGGCTCCTCCCCTTCCTGAAGCCCCGCCCCTTGGCAGAGTGGGCAGAGGGTCCGGGGAATTTCCTGGACGCTGTATGCATTTTCCTGCTCTAGACACAGTGCCAGAGAGGAAGACAGGGGAGGCCCTTTCGGGAGGCTCGTAAAGAGAAGGCTTGTCCTTTGTGAGCCTCCGTTGCCTTGCCTGCAGCCTGGGAGACAGCGGTGCTGCTTTGCAGTCCAGAGGAAAGACCACAAGAGCCTCCAGCTCAGGGCCTGGCAGGGGAATTCCGCTCTCTATGCACTAATAGAAATAAAGACAGAGCCAGATATTTACGAGGCTAGATAAGACAGAATAGGCCAGGGAGTGGAATGTTTGTCAGTAGCCCAAGAGCCTTTCTGGGGAGCTCAGGGTCTGTTCTGTGGAGCTGGTGTTTTGAGCTTTGCTTTCCTGGCATTTGATGAAAGTCATAAGAACAATCCTTCCTACGTGTCAGGCCAGGTGTTCACCCTGCTTTCTATCTCAGGATCCTCTGAGCAGAACCCCCAGATGGGACTCACTGTAGCTGCCATGGCGGCCTGGTGGCCTGATGACCTCTATGTGTCACTGTGGCTATAGGTCTGTTTAGTCTCCTAAGCACCCATCTGGGGCTGGAAATGGAGATAGGGCTCTAGTCACGGTAACCAAAGCGGAAACAGCCCAGATGTCCACAGGTTCAGAAAGGATCGACAAAACAGGGTCCATCCACCCAGTGAAACATTATTCAGCCATAAGAAAGAATGACATGCCAGGACATGCTCCAGCATGGATGAACCCTGGAAACCTTATGCTCAGTGAAAGATGCCACTTGGGGGACTCCCCTGGTGGCCCAGCGGTTAAGACTTCGCCTTCCAATGCAAGAGGGTACAGGTTCGATCCCTGGTTGGGGAGCTAAGATCTCACATGCCTCATGGCCAAAAAGCCCAAAAGATAAAACAGAAAAAATATTGTAACAAATTCAATAAAGACTTTAAAAATGGTCCAGATCAAAAAAAGATGCCAGTCAGAAAATGTCACATAGCCTGTGACCTATTGCTATTTATGAAATGTCCAGAAAAGGCAAATTCATGGGGACAGAAAGTAGATTAGAGATGGCCAAAGGCTGGGGTTGGGGTAGGGATTAGGAAGTACTGCTTACTGAGAACAGCATTTTTTCAGAAACTAACATAGTTATAAGTTAACTATACTTAAAAGTGTAGTTAAGTATAAGTCAACTATACTCAATTAAAAAAAGAAAAGAATTCTGTTTGGGAATGGTGTAAACGTTTTAGAAATATAGAGGTAAGTGGTTGCACAATATTGTGAATTTAATCAGTGTTACAGAATTGTGCACTTCAAAATGGTGAGAGTGGCAAATTGTATGCATCTTACCATGATAATTAAAAAAAAAAAAAGAGGGGGAGGAACCTGAGGGATTCCCTGGCAGTCCGATGGTTAGGACTTGGCACTTTACTGGTCAAGGAACTAAGATCTTGGAAGCTATGCAACATGGCCAAAAAACAAACAAAACCCCTCAGATCCCTAAGGTACTTCTTAGGGATTCTGTGAAGGTCTCCTGGCCAGATTTGTCTTAGTTTCGTGGCTCCTCCTCAGAGGAGTCTTCCCTGGTCCCGGAGTACCTTGTTTATGTCTCCCTTACAAGCTTTCTTAATTTCTCAACTTCTCCTTCATAACATTTAGCTCTCATATTATCACTGCATGATTTTTTTTTTAAATTCTGGCTTTGTTTCATTTCTCATTGACTTACTTGCACAGATAAACAAAAGGAAAGCGATTTGTTTGCTTTCTCTGTGTGATGTTTGGTTGGTGTCTGTCGCTTGTTCCGGAGCTGAGCCATGTGAAGGCAGGGCCAGTGTTTTCTGGTTCAGGTTAGATCTCCTTGCATGCACCCAGTGCCTGGCACATAGTGGGCCTGAGAACTATGAATTTACCATGAAATGAATGAATTACATTAAAAATTACATTTCTAGAGCAGATGAGAGGGGTGGAAAGTTCTAGAAGACTCTCAGGTACCCAGCAGGGCTCAGTGAACACACCAGCAGGAGGAGTTGGCCGAGTTTGCGGCCCTGCTCTGGACGTGCCCTGAGATGGCTTGTCCTGGGGTGAGATCCTGGGTTTCTGAGCCCCTCCCAGAGGAAGTGTGAGCCTTGCACCAGACTCTGCTCCCGGAGCCCGGATGTCAGGAAATGGCATTCAGCACACACAGAACTCTCATCCCGCCATTCCAGGGAGAGACGTATTTTAGATCTTTGACGTCCGAATTCCAGAGGAAGAGCGAATAAAGCTTGGAAGAAAATTGGCTTTCTTCCTGCACCCAGCAAACCAGTCCATCCTGAGATGCATTTTTATTGGTCAGGCCATTAAACCTCTGGAACATTCCAAAGAAGGGTAGCGCTCTCGTGGGGATCAGAGCACTGGGGGCGGGGTGTGTGTGGAGGGAGGGATGTGGTAAACTGTGGCAGCTCTGGAGACTGGATTCTTTCTCCTTAAATGGAGATGGTTTCAGGTTTTTTCCCCCCAATTATAAAAACAATGATATTGACTGTGCAAGACGTTCAGACAATAGAAAAAGTCACAAATAAGTAAAAATGGTCCAAATTCTCCAGAACGCAAGCTCTGTTGATATCTTGGTATATGTGTGTGTACCTAGACTTTTTCATGAAGTGCTTATACTCAGCACACATTACTTTTTTTAATGCTATTTTGCTCATGTTGTTTAAATTTTTTTTATTGAGATGAAGTTCATATACTGTAAAGTCAGCCACATAAGAGTGAACCGTTCAGTGGCATTTAGTGCATTTGCAGTGTTGCTCAACCACCACTTTTTTCTAGTTCCAAAGTATTTCCATCACCCTAAAAGGAAACCCCAAACCCACTCTGCATCCCTGCTGCCTGGCAACCACCAATCTGCTTCCTGTCTACAAAACTCTCCCGGTTTTGGAGGTTTCATACAAATATCATATTTGTGTGTGGAATTTGTGTCTGGCTTACAATTCACGTTGTTTTGTACTTTGCATTTTTCATCAAATGATGTAAGGTGAATGGCTTCACCAGTGGCTCGGCAGTAAAAAATCCACCAGCAGTGCAGGAGACACAGGAGATGCTGGTCTCATCCCTGGGTCGGGAAGATCCCCTGGGAAAGAAATGGCAATCCACTCCAGTGTTCTTGCCTGAATCCCGTGGACAGAGGAGCCTAATGGGCTACAGCCCATGGGGTCACAAAGAGTCAGACACGACTGAGTGAGTGAGCACACACGCATGGTGAATATGTTAATATGATGGGTCCATGTTCTCTTTTCAAAGACTTCTGTGGTGTTCCAGCGGATTCGCCATCATATATTTATACAGCTTTGGTTGGACATCCAGGCACGCGCTTCAGGGGAATTGGGCTTCCCTCTGACGCAGTCCAGAATTGATTTTTTCCTATCTGCTTTCTGAAGGAATCAGCAGAAGAATGGCTTTGCAAATATACAGAGGCTTCCAAAAATATCCCCCCAAGGAATAGCTACTAAATCGAAGAAAAGAATAGCTACTAAATCAAAACCTTCAGGGAACCGTCTTTACCCGCGCAAGGCATGCAGTACTGGGATGTTGCCTTCCGAGCTGTGCCGTAGGAACTCTGAAGCAGGCTCGCTGTGCCATCCCCTAGCAGAGATGAAAAGAAAAGATGTAGGACATGAGTTGTCTGGGATATTCGTGAAGGATGCTGTCAGTTTGGAGTGAGCTGAGATTTGACATGCCGTTATTTTCAGCTGAGTGGCAATGGAGGGGAAGGCTGGCTGGGGCTGCAGAGAGCGGGGGCCAGGGTGAGTTCTTTCCAAAAGGTGTGCCTGGGGGAGGAAGTTACATACCTATATCCAGAGCTGGGGCTGGTCCACAGGCGGGCAGGAGGCAGGACCATGTGAGAGAGGGGGACCCCAAGCCGACCAAGCGGGAGGAATCTCAGAGACTGGGAAGCAGCTCCCCAGGCCCAGGCTCCCAGGACAGGAATTTGCCAGAGTCAGACCCAGGTTTGAGTCTTGCCTCTGCTGCTGGCCAGCTGCATGACCTGGGGCGAGCGCCTTCAGTGTTTTTGGGTCTCAGTTTCCTCATCAGTAAAGTGGGTGAATCACAGCCATGACCTTAGAGGACTGTGCTGAGAACATGAAATTCAGCATCTGTTGACCTAGCACAGTGTTGGCTCTCAGTGGGAGCTTAATAAATGCCGCCTGCTCTGCCATAATTAGGAGGCAGACTGGCCCAAGTTCAGAGCCTGGTGCTCTCCATATGGTGTATGTGCCTCGGTTTTCTCACCTCCACGGTGGGGACACAGGTAGCCACAGGGGAGCGATGGACGCTGCCTTGGGGGACCCTCAGAGAACAGTGCTGGGGTGGCTACTACCTCTGAGGAACTCTGCCAGTCTGCCCCTGCCCCCATCCTCAGAAATGATGGCATTGCTGCAGGAGGGTTTCTTGCTTAAGCGTCTTCAGATTCCAGTTACTAGCAGATCTTGAACTCTTTGGAGGCAGGGACCAGCTCAGAGGTTTCTTTAGCCTCTGCCTCAGCATCACACCTAGAGCTTCACACAGAAATAAGAAAGCCAAGGGCTCAGCATTACGGAGCTCACCTGCTCCCTCCACAAACCCCTGCAGCAGGCACGCACTTCTGTGCCCATTTTGTAGGTGAGGAAACAGGCTCACAGAGGCTATTTTCCTTTATGATGACACAGCTGCAGGGGTCCAAGCCAGACTCACCTGGCTCCCATGCCTGAGCTGGAATCCCTGACTGTTCGTTTCGTGAGGTCACGGCCATGGCGCCGTCCGCCTTGGTACACTTGAATGTGGGACACAGCTCTGAAGTTCTTGCCCCAAAGGAAGAGGAGGCTCCAAGGCAAGGAGGGGTTTGGGGTCTTGGCAAGCCTTTGGACACCGAGGCCACTGACCCCAGGTTTATATTTTGGATGCTTTATTCTGACTTTAGAAGGGAGGCGTGTAATACTTGGGCTCATGACCCTTCTCTGCCTATGGCCTTGGGCAAACCTTTAATTCTCTGAGCACCATGAGACCAGAGACTATGCGGATGCCGGGGGAAGGTGCAAGATTAAACAACATGAAGGGGCACCACCCACGCAGGACCCATGTGCAGGCTGGGCGCGCAGGAGGATGCTTGGCACGTGGTGAATCGCCGCTCGGTGCTGCCCATCTCTCACACCTCCATCATCCTCATGATCACAGTTCCCGTCAACCACAAGGAAGGTGAACGGAGCATCGCTCTCTGCCATGCACGGTCAGAGGTGCTGGGTCACAAAGAAGGCAGAGTTCCGAGGAGAAAAAACGCCACAGTATATCAGTGCGCAGTCACCCCCCAAGGGTAACGGAGGGTCAGGCAGGCCGTGGGGAACGGGATCACCAGTTAAGGGCGTGTGAGAGCAGATACCTGCACTGTGTCAAGGCCAGAGCTGGGTAGGCGTCTCGTGCAAAGGCCCAGAGGGGGACCTCAGAGGCGCCAGGGCACTAGCCAGGAGTGAGCGAGAGGGCAGGAGCACAGGAGGGAGGCCAGAGAAGTGAAGGAGCAGGGCCGTGAGACCAGCTGGGGTCTGACCTTTTAGCCCGCAGACTCGGCCTTTAACCTTTAACCCCCTGAGGGCTGGGAAGGTAATCTATTTCGTTGATTAAAGTCTGTTCTTTCTCTTCCTAATCCTTTGT
>SJYC01133087.1:0-17601 GCA_006408675.1 Madoqua kirkii
AAGAGACAGCTCCTCATCTGCACAGGGTGAGGGCAAAGCCCAGCTCGCCACCGCCTGCCTGGCTCACCTCAGGGTCAGTTTTCAGATCTCTGAGCCTCAGTTTCCTTATCTGTAAAATGATATCACTTTATGTTGGGTTATGGGGTGATGGAAATCGCATATGTGAAACCAGAGCCAAGACAAGAAGTAAGAGGTGCTCAGTAAACACTGGATAATTTACTTCTGTTAATATCTATCTATCCATTATAAACTGCACGATATTTGAGTTGTCCGAGAACCCTTAACTTCCCCCTGCTAGGACCCTTCAGTATGACTTAATTAATATTTGTCTTTGGAGACAAGTCAATAAATAGTTTGGTGAAGGGCCTGAGTAGCGTGGCTTTAGTTTGCATGCTTTTCTCAGAGCAGAGGAGGGCTGCTGGGGGGACCTGAAGCCACTCCTGCCTCATGCAAGGTGTAAGCTCAAGAAGTTAGGCATGGAATTTGCCAGGACTATGTGCAAGGGAAGAATCGGGCAACCTTGTCAAAGCTGAGCTCATTTGAGCTTTGAGAACACATCCTCCAGGCCCACGCCCCCACTTCAGCATCCCTCAGCCCTAATAGCTGAGGAGAGCACCTCAGTCAAGATCAGGATAGTCACAGTGACCCTGTTGGCTCAGAGAACCCACCACATGCATTTTCTGCTGAAATCATTTTCCCTCTGATTTGAGAATTTTCTTTCTCTGAGGTGTTTCTGGAAAGATGTAGATATTAAATCTCTTATACATTTAGCATTATCATAATTGTAAATAATAAAATTATGAGGCATGGGACTATTTCAAGGTATCTTGGTTCCCGGAATTCTGAGCTCAATCTGAAAAAAAAGTTGCGTGTAAAAGTTCATAACCAACTGGAAATCTGAGATTTCTCCTTCATCCCACTTGCTGTTAGGCATATGAGTGGGTTCTCCAGCCAGAGTGGCACTTAGCCCCTCTCTGCTGCATGTGGCATGTAGCCCAGCCTCTTCAGGTCTCACTTTCCTTATTTATAAGCTGGGCATAGTTAAGCTGGGATTTCGCTGGTGGTCCAGTGGTTAGGACTCCATGCTTCTGATGCAGAGGTTCAGTTTTGAGATCCCTGGTCTGGGAACTAAAATCCCATGTGTTGCGAGGCATAGCCCCCCGCCCAAAGAAAAAAAGTTAAGCTACTTCGCAGACTCTTTGAAGAGCCAATGAGTTAATCCACGTAAACCACGTCTGTAGTTTCTCAAGCACAGATCTGAATCTGTTCTGTTGGTCCCACTGCTGTCTGCAGACACCACATTGCACCGCAGGTAGACCAGGCCCCCCACCATCCTCAGATGCTCAGCCCCAAGGACGGGCCAGCCTGTAGGAACCTGCTGGGAGGAGCGGCCCTTTCCAGAAGAGAGCGGGTAGGGGCAAGGGCCGGGGGGCCAGGCGGCAAGCAGGTCAGGAGTCCTCTGAGCTGAAGTATCATTTTTATAACCAAAAAGACCTGGAACTACCAGGCCTTTCTTATCGCCTGATCGCACACATTCAGTTACGTGATCTCCAAGACCAGGGTCAGTCAAACAAGTTCAGACCGGTTCTTGAGGAATCAGACCAATTCAAAAAGACCCACTTGGAGGATGGAGATCAGCAAAGGGACATTCAGGTGACTGTACAGATGGTGCCTGAGGTTGACGGAGGCCCCCCGGGTGCTCCCCTAATCCTCAGTGCAAGCCTGCAAAGGGAAAAGTATGACCACAAGCAGCATCGGGTGTGGTTAAGACTGTAGGCCACACGACATGTATTAAATGAACCTTAAACAATACACAGTCACATGCGCTCAGTCATGTCCGACTCTGCGACCCCGTGGACTGTAGCCTGCCAGGCTCCTCTGTCCATGGGATTTTCCAGGCAAGAATACTGGAGTGGGTTGCCATTTCCTTCTCCAGGAGCTCTTCCCGACCCAGGGATCGAACCTGGGTCTCCTCCATTGGCAGTCGAGTTCTTTACCACTGTACCACATCGGAAACCCCTCCAGTATACAGTAGTAGATGCAGACAGATACCACTTATATGAAGGACCTAGAATCACTGAGTTCATAGAGTCAGAAAGTACACTGGTGGATGCCAGGGGTGGGAGTGGGGGTGGTATGGGAACAGGGTGAGGAGTCAGTATCTAACAGGGACAGAGTTTAAGAAGGAGAAAAATTTGGGAGACAACGGTGGTGAGGGCTGCACAGCAGTGCGAAATGTACTTTGTGCCCCTGAGCCGTACAGTTAAATGTGGTTAAATAGTATGTTTTATAGTATGTGGCTTTTACTACAATAAAAAAGCATTAAAAAAATAAAATATTTTCTGAAATTGTAAAAGAAAAGCACTGTGGAAAAAAAGGACGCAGGCCACTGAAATGGGGCTCAAACCCTGTGGCTTTCTTCCCAGATGACCTTGGGCAACTAATCTAACTCTGCTTAGCTTCAGTTTCTTCATCTGTAAAATGGAGCAATTGAGGGTCCCCATAGTAAGTGCTTTTTGGGGTGGTGATGAGGCTTGGATTAGAGAATACTTCTAAAGCCCTCAGGTCAGCGCCTGACAGAGTAGGTCCTCAACAAATATCCACTGGGGTCACCTGTCTTCGGGAAGAGGGCTGAGCCTGTCCACCTGTTTCCCACTCAGAGGAATGGTCACAGCCTTCTGGATGGAAATGGAAATGAAATTTCCCCTCATCTCGTCCCCAGAGGGCCGTCACTTAGCAATAATTGTTGATAATTGTACAGGACTTTGGAAACATCTTAAATTCCATCAACGTCCCTTGGAGCAACGGTCTCGGGGAGGAGAGGGGCACTCCCATTCTAGGGTAATCTAGGAAGACACCTCTGGTTTTAAGTTTTTTTTCTTTAAAAAAAAAAGACATATATTTGAAGTAATTTCTGACTTACTGAAAGTGGCAAGGACAGTCCCTTGGACCCTCCACCATCGTTCATTAGTCGTTACTGTTCCTTTCATCGTACTTCTCTGCCTCTCCCCGCAGCCCACACCTTCCCTCTCTATAAATCTGCATAGGTATTTGGGGGCAGTATCAGAGAATAAATTACACCTCTCATGCCCACACCCAAGATGCAAGTCTCTGCTGAGAGCTGGCTGCTTCAGGGGGCTGAGGGCCATTCTGAGCTCTGTCTGGACCCTGACACTGGAGGTGTTCACGTCTTTCTTGAGAGGAAGATGAACATGGGCACAGGCAGCAGATCTGATTTCTCGGAGAGCAGAGTTGGGCTCCTCAGTGCATATTTGATTTACTTATTACAATAAAGAAAATTATTGTTTCATTTTATTACTGAAGTCTGGTTGAGTTACAGTGTTGTGTTAGTTTCAGATGTACAGCACAGTGATTCAGATATACACATGTATATTTTATGTATATATGTGTGTCGCAAAGCTTTGGACACAACTGAGCAACTGAACTGAACTGATGTATATTCTTTTTCAGGTTGTTCTTCCTAATAGATTATTATTGGCTTGTCCAAAATATTCATTTGGGTTTTTCTATAACAAACATCTCAAGGAAAAGCTTGGATGAATATTTTGGCCAACCCAATACAAAGTGTTGAGCAGGGCTCCTTTCTTGCTGGTTATCTATTTTATATAGAGAGGTGTGTACATGTTAACCCTAAGCTCCTAATTTATAACCCCTCCCCAGTATGTCTTCTGAGTGGCTCCCATGCCGCTCCGAGGCTGATGGGCCTCCACGCTCCCCTTTGACAAAATGACTTCACTGATGCTGCCTGAGGATAATGTGGTCACGCAGTCCTGAGCAGGGGCTCAAATCAATTGATTTCTTTTGTTAAAGGGACAGTTTTGGTAAACACACCCGGCACAAAGAGGGCATCTATTTCTGCAGAGATCACAGTGTCCTTCCCTTGGCATCAGGAACTAGAATCCATTCCCAGGGAGACGGGAGGAGCAGGATGTTTCAGAGAGCCTCGGGCCTGGAAAACAGTTGCCATTTGCTTGGAAAATTGCTGTAAATAGTAGTCACTGAGATAGCTGATAAGCTGTCTGCCAGAGGCTGTGGATCAGCCTTTGGTTCTCTCGCCTTGAACAGTAAATGTCAGTGCTGGCCCTGAACATCCTGGTGATGGTTAGGATCTCCAGAGAACAGAACGATTTTTATTGAGATATGATTGGAGTATTAGTTCCAAGTGCACAAATGTGATTGACCTGGTAGCCAACAGACAAGGCTCATGGGTGGAAGGGGAGGGGTGAGCTGACAATGCCAATTAAGTGAACCGTCTGCATGAGCTGGCCAGATTTCTCCACTCTGCCACGTTACATTTCCCCAACTCCTACCAGAAAGTGTTTCACTGCCCTGATTGGGGGCAGGGGTACTCTGGAAGTGGGTGGGGTGGTTGACAATCAGCAGTGAGTATTAGGTGGTGGGGATTCGTAGTAATTTGAGACAAATAAAATTACCTAGAGTTTACCACTTTTTACACACAAAAGTGGCTGTTTTGTGTGGTTCCTGATAATCTTTGCTGCAAGTCTGTGTTTCCAATTAAAGCATTTCTCTTAATCCTCATGATAACTTAAGAGGTATTGATTTTATGCCCATTTCCTGGTGAGAAAACTGAGGCTCCAAGTGGGTTAGTGAGCAGTGGAGTGAAGTTTCATAACTGAGTTGTTTTGTTTGCAGTAATGACTTTCAAGTCTCTTTTGAAAAGACTCAAAAACTGCTATTGCTTTCCTTGTGAATGTATTGTGTAATGACATTTGCTGAACAGTATTTTGGAATTTGCTTCCAGTTCATCTCTTAAGAGAGTGGTTCTCAAACTTTATATTAAAAAAAAATACTGAGGGACATTCTTGGTGGTCCAGTGGTTAAGACTCTGCACTGCCGCTTCAGGGAATGTGGGTTTGATCCCTGGTCAAGGAACTAAGAGCCTACATGACGTGTGGCACGACCAAATCAAAACTAATAACTTAATTTTTAAAATACTGAGAACCCACAGAGCCTTGTGTAGGTTTTGGCTATGGGTATTTACCATATTCAAAAGTAGAGCTGAGACATTCCAAATATTTGACTGATTCATGTTGATGTAGGGCTTCCCTGGTAGCTCAGCTGGTAAAGAATCCACCTGCAATGCAGGAGACCCTGGTTCATTTGTGGGTTGGGAAGATTCCCCTGGAGAAGGCAACAACTACCCATTCCAATATTCTGGCCTGGAGAATTCCATGGACTGTATCGTCCAGGGGGTCACAAAGAGTCTGACATGACTGAGTAACTTTCACAGGCACAACACACACAACACATGTCAATATATGGCAAAAACCACCACAATACTGTAATTATCCTCCAATGAAAATAATTAATTTTTTAAAGTGACAATGAAAACTCACTATGGCAGAAATAGCATTTTTCTTAAAAATGGCTCTGTTTTCCAACATACACACAGAGTGGCAGAGTGGAATGGTTTTACATATTTGCAGTTGTAATATGTGTATTCAGAGGACAGGATCTTCATGTCTGCATCTGCATTTGATGGGCTGCAGTGTCACACATAACATAGCTTCTGAAAAATTCTACCATACACTTGTAAGAGAATGAGAGTGAAAAACACAAATCATTTCTTAGCACTGTTATGAAAATAGTTTTGACCTCATAAACTCCCTGAAAGGAGCTTAATCCTCTCATTTCTTTTCCAGATGGTCGATTCTTACGACAGAAATTTTACAAAGAATATCCAGGTAGGAAAAGGCCCATTCTTTCCTTGCAGAGGGTACTAAAAATGGTGGTGGGCATTTCTGGGGTGAAGAAGTGAAAGAAGCCCAGTGGGCTGTCCTGAGAGCTCCAGTCTGAAGCTGCTATGAAGGAAAATGACTGTATTCCACCTGTTGGTTCTTATGCCATCAGCTGGCCCTTTGAGGATCAGATGCTAGGAGGCTAAGATGCTTCTGTTGTGCAAAATCTCTCCTCCAACCTGAGCAGTCCTCCCCGCAGGTGGGAGCCACTCCAGGTTGCAGGCTGGGACTGGGACAGCAGCTCAGGGATGGCTTATAGAGGGCAAAGTGGGAACTAGGTTTGGGGAATAAAGGAGACACCCTGTTGTCTGATGGTGGGCAAGAGGACTTACAGCAAACACAGCTTCATGCTAAACATCAGAATGTAGGACTCAATGTACAAAAGCTCCTCCTACTTTCATTCAGGGAATTGAAACATCTGGTTGACACCATCTTTCCAGCCAGTCGTCCATCCAGTTATCCACTGATCCATCCATTCATGCAATCATCCATCCATCCACTCTTCCACCCATCCAACCATCTAGTCTTCCATTCAACCATCCAGTCCTCCTTCCATCTTTCCATCCATCCATCCCATCTTCTATCCATCCAGTCTTCCATCCATCCATCCAGTCTTCTATCCATACATCCAGTCTTCCATCCATCCATCCAGTCTTCTATCCATACATCCAGTCTTCCATCCATCCATCCATACAGTCTTTCATCCATCCAACCATCCAATCTTCCTTTCATCTTTCCATCTCATCTTCTGTACATCCAAACTTCCATCTATCCACCCATCCATCCATCCTGTCTTCCACTCATCTATCCATCCAGTCTTCCATCCATCCATCCATCTAGTCTTCCATCCATCCACCCATCCATTTCCATCCTGTCTTCCACTCATCCATCCACCCATCCATCCAGTCTTCCATCCATCCAGTCTTCCACTCATCCACCCATCCATCCTTCTGCCCATCCACCCAACAATTCATTCAGTCATCCATCCATGTGTTCTTCCATTCATCTACTATTTTTTTTAAGAATTGACATTACATATTTATGAAGGGAAGGGGATGACAGGATGAAATGGTTGGATGGAATCACCAACTCAATGGACATGAGTCTGAGCAAGCTCTTGGAGTTGGTGATGGACAGGGAAGCCTGGCGGGCTGCAGTCCATGGGGTTACAAAGAGGCAGACACAACTGAGCAACTGAACAAACTCTCTATTCTGTGCTGGAGGTTGAGGCTACATTTGTGAATATGGCAGATCCAGTCCATGGCCTCACACAGCTAATATCAAGCAGGAAATCACAAAATGAATAAAGTCCAAGTGGTTATTTGGTGACTGCAGTGATCAGGACCACTGAGGTCACATTTAGGACACCATGAACATAGACGGGGATGTAGGGAAGGCTTCCTGAGGAGAGGACATTGAAGCCCAGTATGAAGAATAATAAACAGTGGGCAAAGGATCAGCGGATGTGAGAATCGTGAGGTTGAAGCAACTCAGCCATCACAGTAGCCGAGCACGTCATGAGCACAGGGTTGGGGCAGGGGGCAGGCAGGGAAATGTCAGGAGTTGATGGCAGACTACACAGGCGGGGGCCCCTGGGGAGGAGAGGGAATGGCTGCAGGTGGGGATTGCTGCTGCTACTGCTGCTGCTAAGTCGCTTCAGTCATGTCCGACTCTGTGCAACCCCAGAGATGGCAGCCCCCCAGGCTCCCCCGTCCCTGGGATTCTCCAGGCAAGAACACTGGAGTGGGTTGCCATTTCCTTCTCCAATGCATGAAAGTGAAAGTGAAGTCGCTCAGTCATGTCCGACCCTTAGTGGCCCCATGGACTGTAGCCCACCAGGTTCCTCCATCCATGGGATTTTCCAGGCAAGAGTACTGGAGTGGGGTACCATTGCTGGTGGGGACTAGGGGACCTCATTTCGGGGAGAAGAGGGGTCAGAGCCAGGATGAGGCATTTAGAGTTAGTTTGGGTGCTGAGCTGTGAGTACCTGAGCACACACCTGCCCTGACTGCCCGATTCTTTCCGCAGAGGGCGCCTCCAAGTATGTGGCCGAACACGGACAAGGACATCAGAGGCACTTTCAATAAAGTGACAGCGGTGGGTAAGTGGGAGGTGTGATCAGTCAGTGACAGTGGGTGACTTTGGGTAACCAGGTGTCTGAGGTAGCTTTCATCACAAAGTTGACCAATAGGAGAGCAAGAAAAGGATTGACCTGTGGGGAGAATGTGAAAATGCCCTTGTAATTTCAAAGTGAACACGTGAGCGCCTTGGGTGTAATCAGCAGTAGAAGTTACTAGAGCCCATGACTCTGAACCCGAGGACCAGTCTAGGCTGTGACCGACTTTGCATTCCCTGGTGATCGGCAGACACGCCCTCTGCTGCCACAGGAGCTTGGTCGTCTGTTCCCCTCCCTCTGCCGCGCGGTATTATCCACAGCCAATGCTCAGGCAGGAAGCAGGTGCCCTGTGGCTCCACAGTCACTTGTGGAAGTCTCCAGGGTGCAGACATGGTGCTGGGGGGACGCCGTGGATGAATCAGGGCTCCTGTACTCAGGGGCTGACATCCTCATAGGAGACTAAACCTGTCAACCAGCAGGACAGGCACAGCCTGCAATGGTGTCATGAAGGGCGTTGGACAGACAGGTGATGTGAGGCAGGACAGGAGGGGACTGCTTCAAGCGAAGGTCAGGAAGGTGAGCAGGTGACATCAGAGCCAGCATCTGACACAGGCATACAGGCAGAAGGAGCCAGAAGGGCAAAAATCCCAGGGCAGGAAAGATCTTACTGAGGAGCCCCATGGAGGCCCCCGGGGTGGGAACAGAGTGAAGGTGGGGGCGGCCGCCTCCAGAGGTGATTGGATAAGAAGGCACGGCTACACTCTCAGGCATTCTCCAAAGTGAGAGACAGGCGGATGCACAGATTCAGTAAAACCTTATCTTTCATCCAGTAAAACCTGGACACCCACCCAGTGCTCTGAAAGCTCAAGTCTATGCATGGTAAACAGAGGCCCCTGGAAGCAGGCAGCTTACCCCTGAATGTCCTTGAAGGGCAAACATCAGGTTTCAGGTTCCAGAATCTTCAAGTGTGAGTCCTACAGGAAAAGCTAGAGCCCATGGGGATTGATGCCAACATATCTATTACCTGCTGATGACAGGAACAGTCCTTGGAGTGGCTCTGACCCACTTGAGTCTGTGAACCTCACATGGGGAAGTGCTGGGACCAGTGGGAAAGAGCAGGGCAGTGAGAGACGATGTAGGATGCCTTTTAGGAACCAGCCAGCCAGAACTGGGTTTAGGCTAATGACTTCCCCTCTCCAAGCCTCAGTTTCCATATCTGTAAAATGGGAGTGAGGAGGAAGGATGCATTAGGAACTTAAATGAGATGGGAGGGGAGATCAAGATGGCAGAGTAGGAGGACTGGGAGCCCACTTGCCCCCACGAATGCATCAAAATACATCTGCACATGGAGCAACTCACTGCAAACACACTGGAAACTGGCAACAATATTCTAGCACAACCAAGGTTGTAAGAAAGATCCACATGGAGTCAGATAGGAAGGTGGAACCCAGAGAGACTTAACAGTGAGTCAAGAATTAGGCCACAGAAGCTGGCCTCTTTCTGGTGCTTCTGGTGTGTGAGGCAGAAGTGGATGACACACACTTGTGGCCCCGTGTTCTTGGTTCATGTTCATTCCTTCTTTCCTTCCCTTTCAGCCTGTCTGCAAGAACATTCCTCCTCTTTCTGCAGAAAGAACATTCCTCAGAAATCATTGAGTAAAAAATGATTTGACCCTCAAGGTCATGCCCAGCCTGAGAGAGCATGACCCCAGCGGTGTTTGGAGACAGGGCCCCTGGGTCTCAGCCCTGGTGTGGCCCAACCTGGCAGAGTGACTTCATGTTCAATAAAGTGACAGCGGTGGGTAAGTGGGAGGTGTGATCAGTCAGTGACAGTGGGTGACTTTGGGTAACCAGGTGTCTGAGGTAGCTTTCATCACAAAGTTGACCAATAGGAGAGCAAGAAAAGGATTGACCTGTGGGGAGAATGTGAAAATGCCCTTGTAATTTCAAAGTGAACACGTGAGCGCCTTGGGTGTAATCAGCAGTAGAAGTTACTAGAGCCCATGACTCTGAACCCGAGGACCAGTCTAGGCTGTGACCGACTTTGCATTCCCTGGTGATCGGCAGACACGCCCTCTGCTGCCACAGGAGCTTGGTCGTCTGTTCCCCTCCCTCTGCCGCGCGGTATTATCCACAGCCAATGCTCAGGCAGGAAGCAGGTGCCCTGTGGCTCCACAGTCACTTGTGGAAGTCTCCAGGGTGCAGACATGGTGCTGGGGGGACGCCGTGGATGAATCAGGGCTCCTGTACTCAGGGGCTGACATCCTCATAGGAGACTAAACCTGTCAACCAGCAGGACAGGCACAGCCTGCAATGGTGTCATGAAGGGCGTTGGACAGACAGGTGATGTGAGGCAGGACAGGAGGGGACTGCTTCAAGCGAAGGTCAGGAAGGTGAGCAGGTGACATCAGAGCCAGCATCTGACACAGGCATACAGGCAGAAGGAGCCAGAAGGGCAAAAATCCCAGGGCAGGAAAGATCTTACTGAGGAGCCCCATGGAGGCCCCCGGGGTGGGAACAGAGTGAAGGTGGGGGCGGCCGCCTCCAGAGGTGATTGGATAAGAAGGCACGGCTACACTCTCAGGCATTCTCCAAAGTGAGAGACAGGCGGATGCACAGATTCAGTAAAACCTGTATCTTTCATCCAGTAAAACCTGGACACCCACCCAGTGCTCTGAAAGCTCAAGTCTATGCATGGTAAACAGAGGCCCCTGGAAGCAGGCAGCTTACCCCTGAATGTCCTTGAAGGGCAAACATCAGGTTTCAGGTTCCAGAATCTTCAAGTGTGAGTCCTACAGGAAAAGCTAGAGCCCATGGGGATTGATGCCAACATATCTATTACCTGCTGATGACAGGAACAGTCCTTGGAGTGGCTCTGACCCACTTGAGTCTGTGAACCTCACATGGGGAAGTGCTGGGACCAGTGGGAAAGAGCAGGGCAGTGAGAGACGATGTAGGATGCCTTTTAGGAACCAGCCAGCCAGAACTGGGTTTAGGCTAATGACTTCCCCTCTCCAAGCCTCAGTTTCCATATCTGTAAAATGGGAGTGAGGAGGAAGGATGCATTAGGAACTTAAATGAGATGGGAGGGGAGATCAAGATGGCAGAGTAGGAGGACTGGGAGCCCACTTGCCCCCACGAATGCATCAAAATACATCTGCACATGGAGCAACTCACTGCAAACACACTGGAAACTGGCAACAATATTCTAGCACAACCAAGGTTGTAAGAAAGATCCACATGGAGTCAGATAGGAAGGTGGAACCCAGAGAGACTTAACAGTGAGTCAAGAATTAGGCCACAGAAGCTGGCCTCTTTCTGGTGCTTCTGGTGTGTGAGGCAGAAGTGGATGACACACACTTGTGGCCCCGTGTTCTTGGTTCATGTTCATTCCTTCTTTCCTTCCCTTTCAGCCTGTCTGCAAGAACATTCCTCCTCTTTCTGCAGAAAGAACATTCCTCAGAAATCATTGAGTAAAAAATGATTTGACCCTCAAGGTCATGCCCAGCCTGAGAGAGCATGACCCCAGCGGTGTTTGGAGACAGGGCCCCTGGGTCTCAGCCCTGGTGTGGCCCAACCTGGCAGAGTGACTTCATGGGAGCCACTCACTAGCTTCAGGTTCCTGCTTTATCATCCTGGAAATGAGGCCCTCCTAGTAGTCCCCTTGACCTTGCCACCCCCCAGATCTACCATGGGAAGAGGTCACTGCCTTTGGGAGCTGTGTGAAGGTCAGTGTCTTGGTGGTACAGGTTTCTTCCAGGTTTGATTCTGGGAGACATGTACCCATCCCAGATGTTTTTGAGCTAAGTCTGCTCATCATAAAATGGAAATGAATTCACCTGCTCACGCGTGATTCATGGTTTTAAACACCTGATGACCTTAAATTGGATGTGCCGGGGCTGTGGAATCTGAGGGTGGGAGGTAGTGGGTGTGATGGGGATGAGTTGTCTGCTCAGCTCTGCTTCTGGACGCCTGGACTATTGGAGCTACATGCGTACCCTGTCGGTGTGGGTCCCTCTGAAGCAGACCCTGGGAGAAGGATTGGTTTTATTAATTAGGAAGTGATTTTAGCAGGAAGGTTCCTGGGGAGAGCTCGCACAGACCTACCAGGTGATGTAAGGTGGTCTTGCGGAGGGAAACTGATGAAACCTGCCCCCTTACACGGTGGTCCTGGGGGCAGCTTGCTTCCCCTCAGGGGCGACTTCAGGGGCGGCACCCATCACATGCTCAGAATGGCCTCACACTTGGTTTGACAAAGTTGGGCAAGGGGCTGCATGTTTGTTTTGCAAATGTTTAAATGGATTTGAGTCCCACTGTGGAGTTGGCCCCATTAGAGGACAAGGGAACTGAGCCCCACTCAGTAGTGGGGTAAGGGCTGCTCCTTGGAGGAGGGGTTGTCAATTCCAGGGGCAGCCTGGAAAGGGACCCCCAGAGAATGCAAGCAGAGCCCTGGGGGGCATCTGTTACAGAATCCAGATCTCAACTGTGACTGCACAGAAACGGACACATATCCAGAGGCTTTGAGGGGAAGTGATTCAATTCACCCAGTAACACCCCCCCCTCCTCTGTAAGACAGCCCCATGGTGACTGGTGGATCAACGGTCAGTCATTTGGCAGGACTTGACCTTTTGAATTCCAAGAGGGGCTTGTGTGGAGACTCCTGAGTATCTGTGTTTTATTTACTAATTTTTCAGTTAGAGGATAATTGCTTTACAATGTGGTGGTGGTCTCTGCTATACATCAACTCCAAAAAAAAAAAAAAAAAACTGGGAAAAAAACTACCATATCACCCAGCCATCCCATTGCCATGCACTTCCCCTGAGAAAATCACAGTTCTAAAGGACGCGTGCATTCCAAGGGTCACTGCAGCGCTGTTACTCTATTTTTAATATTTGTTTATTTCCTTGGCTGTGCTGGGTCTCAGCTGCATCAGGCCGGATCTTCCATCTTTGTTATGGCACATGAAATCTTTAGTTGTGGCTTGCGAACTCTTAGTTGCAGCTTGTGGGATCCAGTTCCCTGAGCAGCGATGGAACCCGGGCCCCCTGCCTTGGGAGTGTGGAGTCTTAGCCATTGGACCACCAGGGGAGCCCCCCATATTTTAAAAACAAGCATTTCTCCTCACCCCTGTCCCTCTTCCGCTGACCTTCCCTCACCCGGTCCACACTCTTTCTCCAACTGAAAGCCATACGCTCTTGGAAAACAGCCGAAGTCCAGTTTAAAGTGGAGATTGATGACTGGTGGGCCTTTTTTTTTTTTTTGTCATTTCTGAGCAGCGGTGCGTTCGTATTGCTCAGGAATTATTTTGATGGTCTCTTTGTTTCTGTGTGTGGAGCACGAGGGAGAAGCAGTCGAGCGATTCCTGCCAGAGCTGTGTGAAGTGTGCCTTTGTCACGCCGGCTGGGGGAGGTTTGGACCTTCCCGTTGATGGAAAAGGAAGACGCCTTCATCCAAGAATGGCAAACCCAGCCAGAGACAGATCTGCTCTGCTTCTTGGAGACTGCAGTTTATGTCCATCCATTGCAGGCATGAGCCAAGTTGTGGGGTTTATAACATGTGGTTTCAGGGGTCACAGCATGGGTCACCCACAAAATCCCCAGCACCTCACCTGTCTGTGCTGGAGGGTCCACCTCGCTGGTCTGCACAGACCCTGAGCCTGTGGTTACCTGAAGCTCCCTTGGGGAGGGGGTGGGGATGAGCAGCCAGATCATCAGGGCCGAGGACCAGCAGTCTAAGGGACTGTCCCCGTCTTCTCTGGCCGTAAGTGATGGCACCGGCAGTTACAATCAGCAGAGACTCGAGCGTCAGAAATCTGACCTAAAATCACACAGCCCATGGTGCCAGAGTCAGGATTCCAAACTGGGCTGTCCTGCTCACAGCTCAGGCTCGAGAGACCCAGCAGTTCCACCCATGCACATTCCCTCCAGCCGTGGAGGCCCAGAAGGGGACACTGCCAGTGTGCTGACCGGCAGAGGGGCCTGGGGACAGGGCTGAGCTCATCTCCCCTAGAGCGCTGCCCGCAAGACGGGGTGTGGAGGGTAGAGGCTGGTCAGCCTGTCCTGATCCTGGGCAAGGTACTTCCTCTCTGTTGGAGCCTCAGTTTCTCCCTCTGTGAAATGGGTGGGATGAGATGGCTTCCTTTCAGAGTTGCCAGGGAGGATTATGAGGGAGGGTGTACAGAGTGGTCAGCAGCTATGGTGATCATTCTTTGGTATTATCACCTTGACCCTAGATTCCCATGCAGGCACATCGGCCCCCAGTTGAGGCCCTCTGGTGAAGCCCAAATACTGAGACTCCAGTTTGTCTTGCTTCATCCATCAGTAAGTTTCACTGGTTCATTGCCCTTAGGTTCTGGGTAATTAACTTCCCATTCACTCATCAGGTACTCATTCACTCATTCATACATTCCTTCTATCAAGTAATATTTACCAAGTGCGAACCACCTTTTCTTGGCAAATCCAAGATGCACCTTCCCCCCTACCCCCCACCTTTCCATGTCCCCTGAGGCTGGGAAGTGTCCTAGTCATGACCACCAGGCATCATAGCCTGCACGTGAGCACAGTGAAATGTGCAGGCTGGGTGTCACCAGCTCAGTGGAAACTTTCAGGAAAAACCGAGGAACCGTCTTCTGGGAATTTCTACGTCATCAGAACCTTGGGGATTGAGAAGCCACGTTGGCAGGAAAACTCAGATACTGGCAACGCCGAGTGGAAAAGTGGTTGAAAAGGGTTGGAGCCTAGTGAGATGAACTTCTAGGAAAAATCTTGCCCCGTTTATTTCATGTATGTCTTCTTTATGTATACGTAAGACTGAGACATGATCAAAATCTATGTCCACATAGATCTGAAAGAAGCTTCTACCAAGTTTGCAACAGAAAGGTGAAAGTGTCATAGCAGCTTAGTTGGTGGCACTCTTTTTCTTTTAATTACACACATACTTATGCTTGGACTATTATATGTGCTGCCTGTCTTGGCCTCAGTCTGAGATACGGAGGGGAATAGCCCAAAAACAGCCCCCACCTCCTGACTCCAAGGTCCTGCCCCTCCGTCACATGGCCCCAGGAACGGGCTTGCAAGCCCCCTGCCCTTCCCAGCTTCCCCTTGCGTCCCTTCCCTGGGTCCTCAGTCTGGAGGGAGATACACAGATGCGTGGGTGATTGCAATCTGTGGGGGACATACCCGGAGCCCAGCTATATTTCTTGGCTTTGAGCCCAGAGCATGGTCCCCTTTAGGAGCTGGCATTGCCCTTCTGTGGACCTGATTGATTTGGACAGGTGACGGGGCTGCTCACCTGAGCTAAAGTGTGAACAGAGGTCCCGCCATCCAGGGCACGAGAGAGCTCCAGCCTAGGAGCTGGGTTCCAGAGGTGGCCCTGCTGGTTGGAGTTGTGTGTCCCTGGACACAGAGCTTAGCCTCTCTGAGTCTCCATTTTTACTGTGATGGAGCAGGATGATGCCTGCCATACCTTCCATGGGATGAAAGAGATAAGAATTGTGAAAACTACTGGGAAACCTGGAAAGGGCGGTCCCCAGTCCTTGGGGCTAAGAGAGGGAAGGAAGAGGCACAGCACTGGAGCAGAGTTGAAGGAACCTCAGGGGCTGGAGGTCCAAGGTGCCACCGGGAGTGACAGGACCCCGGCTCTGAGCAGCTGGGACAAAGAGGGCCGCTGGGAGCGACAGGAGGAGGGGGTGGCCTCTTTGGTGCTAGGCCAACGGGGCTCAAGTCACAGCCCTGCCACTCGCTAGTGTGTGATCTTGCACAAGTTAGTCACTGTGCCTCGGTTTCCCCATCTGCAAAAGGGGGTGATGATACTCCAGCTATAATGAGGAATAAAGGTGTTGAAATATGTGTGGGTGTCAGAATGGTGTCTGGCTCATAGCACAGGTTCTGTAAGTGGTTACTTACAGAACGCTGCTACTATTGTTATTGTTGTTATTGTCTCTTAAGGCAGAAGTGAGCAGTCACAGCTTGGGAGGACTGGACTGTACCTGGGCTTCAGGGACAGCGGGAGCCAGAGATGGAGTCCCCGCCATGGATGTCTGAGTGCTCTGGGCAGAGCCACTGTCTCCTCGGGACAAGTCACTGGCCCCCGGTTGCCCTAGAGCTCCATCCTGCCTGTGCTTCCTGTGTATGGGACACCTCCCTGATGACACCCAGGGAAAGGCACCCCACTTCCGGGCCCATCAGCTGAGGCTGTGGGAAACAGGAAGGAAGAACCGGCAGCTCCCCAGTCAGCAATGGCAGTGGGGATGACGGTGGGGGGCGGATCCCAGGAAAACCTGCTCGTGGGCAAGACCAGCTGGGCAGACGGTCTCCTGGATTCTATATCTCATTCCACAGGGAGGGCAGCAAAGGTCCCCCAGGGCCTCATGACATGCTCAGGGTCACACACAGCCAGGCAGCCACGGGGGCCGGTCCGTCCTTCCGGGAACTGCCTCTGCTCGGCACTTGTCCTGTATTATGTCCTTGTTCTTAGGGCGACTGTAATGTGGTCAGCACCTTCTGAGCACTGGCCGCATGCCAGGGCCCTCTGGAAGCCCTCCAGAAACTAACCACTTGACTGTGCTCTCCCAACCCATGAGGAAGAGGCTCTGGACACCCATTTTACAGATGACAGAAACTGAGGCATGAGAATCATTTAGCAAGGATCGCAGAGCCAGTAAACCAATTCCAGTTTTGACTCCTCTGGAGGTACAAACTTTGTCTCTCTCTCTCCTTTTTAATCAGGGAGAAAGTCTTTAATTTGTATGGTTTATGAACACATCTAGCTGTTGAGTTTTGGGTGAAATAGTTGATTATGACATTCTCATATCTGCAGCCATTCAGAGGAGCAGAGAGTATTACGTAGTTGCCTTTGGTCTCCCAGGAAGTACACATTATAGGAGGACTTTCTTAGAAAGTGTAGAAAGGAAAGAACACAGCTGCTCTCGCTCTCTCTTTTTTTTTACATTAATTGTTCAAGTTATTATATTTCATACTAAGGTCCCTACCTGTTTTTTAAAATATTTTTAAAGATTCTAATTTGAAATAATAGTAAATTCCTAGGACATGCGAGGACAAATCCAGAGAGGCTGCCTCCCATGTGGTCACACCTTGTGTAACCACGGCACAGTCCCACCACCAGGAAGCTGGCACCCTCCACAGAGCCTGGGGGTTTTCTCTGGCTCCACAGAGGAAGCTCAGGGGGTAGAGCTCTTCACCCAGGGTCACCCCGCTGGAACTGGCCATGTTCCCAGTCTCCAGGATGTATGAGAGGCCAGCCCCACTCCCCTGAACCCCCAGTCTGGGGTTTTCTCTCTTGGCATACACAGAAGGGCTGGGGACCCTCCCACAGCTGCGGAGGCCCCAGGGTTGGGGGTGCCCAGCCTCTGAGAGAGTTGCGGGCGACCCAGGAAGCTAGCAAACAGCAGGCAAGTCAGCCTGGCCTCCTCCAAGGCACCTGAAAAGCTGCTGGACCCCAGGGGCCTGTGGCTGAGGGCAGGGACTATAGGAGCCTCCCCCCTGGGGTCAGCTTTTCAGTGAGATTAAACAGTGAAATAGTGCTGCAGTTTGTCGGGCTGGCTGACTTTGTCACAGTCCTCCCTGGGGCCAGTTTCCATCAGAGCTGCCAGGATCTTCCCAACCCCAGACCTTTTTTCTAGAACATGTCACAGAGATCAGCCAGGTAACGGAAAGGGAAGGTGGTGGGGGTGGAGTGGGGGTGGGGT
>SJYC01133089.1:0-23405 GCA_006408675.1 Madoqua kirkii
TTAGTCTTTGCCCTTTTTCATTCCATATTTCAAGGCCAAATTTGCCTGTTACTCCAGGTGTTTCTTGACTTCCTACTTTTGCATTCCAGTCCCATATAATGAAAAAGATCTGTTTTGGGTGTTAGTTCTAAAAGGTCTGTAGGTCTTCATAAAACCGTTCAACTTCAGCTTCTTCAGCATTACTGGTTGGGGCATAGACTTGGATAACTTTGATATTGAATGGTTTGCCTTGGAAACAAACAGAGATCATTCTGTCATTTTTGAAATTGCATCTAAGTACTGCATTTCGGACTCTCTTGTTGACCATGATGGCTCCTCCATTTCTTCTGAGGGATTCCTGCCCACAGTAGTAGATACAATGGTCCTCTGAGTTAAATTCACCCATTCCAGTCCATTTTAGTTCGCTGATTCCTAGAATGTCAGTGTTAATCTTGCCATCTCCTGTTTGACTACTTCCAATTTGCCTTGATTCATGGACCTGACATTCCAGGTTCCTAGGCAATATTGCTCTTTACAGCATCAGATCTTTTTTCTATCATCAGTCACATCCACAGCTGGGTATTGTTTTTGCTTTGGCTCCCTCCCTTCATTCTTTCTGGAGTTATTTCTCCACTGACCTCCAGTAGCATATTGGGCACCTACTGACCTGGGGGTACCTCTTTCAGTATCCTACCATTTTGCCTTTTCATACTGTTCATGGGGTTTTCAAGGCAAGAATACTGAAGTGATTTGCCATTCCCTTTTCCAGCAGACCACATTCTGTCAGCCCTCTCCACCATGACCCGCCCATCTTGGGTGGCCCCACAGGGCATGGCTTAGTTTCACTGAGTTAGACAAGGCTGTGGTCCTAGTGTGATTAGAATGACTAGTTTTCTGTGAGTATGGTTTCAGTGTGTCTGCCCTCTGATGCCCTCTTGCAACACCTACCATCTTACTTGGGTTTCCTCTTACCTTGGGCGTGGGATATCTCTTCACGGCTGCTCCAGCAAAGCACAGCTGCTGCTCCTTACCTTGCAGGAAGAGTATCTCCTTACCACTGCCCTTCCTGACCTTCAACATGGGATGGCTCCTCTAGGCCTTCCTGCGCCGGCACAGCCACCACTCCGTGGGCGTGGGTTGCTCCTCCCGGTCATGGTCCCTGGTCTCGGAGGCAGGGTAGCTCCTCTCGGCCGTCGCCCCTGGCCTCGGACATGGGGTAGCTCTCAGCCATGCTTCGCAGCCTGCGCTTAGTGCGCTGGCAGCTGCTGCCTCCTGCACTTAGTGAGTACCTCCACAGTACCCATCCTTTATTTGTGGCATGGGGTTTTTTTCCAGTGCCTAGTTGGTACTGGCACTGTTGCAGTGGCTAACTTTGAACAGAAACCATTCTGCAGTAAATGAATCTGCAAAAGAGATGACGAGAACAGGTTCATTTTCAGCTTTTAAAAACTATTTACTTACTTTAGGCTGCGGCGGGTCTTTGTTGCTACATGGGCCCTTCTCCTATCGTGATGAACGGTGGCCTCCTCTCTCGTCGTGATGAATGGGGGCTCTTCTCTCGTGATGGACAGGGCCTCCTCTCCTGTCGTGATGCACGGGGGCTCTTCTCCCATCGTGATGAACTGGGGTCCTTCTCCCATCGTGATGAATGGGGGCCCTTCTCCCATCGTGATGAGCGGGGGCCCTTCTCCCGTCATGATGGACGGGGGCTCCTCTCCCGTCATGATGAAGGGGGGCTCCTCTCCCGTCGTGATGAAAGGGGGCTCCCCTCCCGCCTTGATGAGCTGGGGCTCCTCTCCTGTCGTATGAGCGGGGGCTCCTCTCTCATTGCGACATGCGGGTTTCTCACTGCAGTGGCTTCTCTCACTGTGGGGCACAGGCTCCAGGGCTTCGGCATTTGCAGCGTGTGGGCTCAGTAGTTGTGGCTCGCAGGCTCCAGAGCACAGGCTGTGTAGCTGTGGCACACAGGCTTAGTTGCTGCGCAGCATGTGGGATCTCCCTGGATCAGGTATCAAACCTGGGTCTCCTGCATTGGCAGGTGGATTCTTTGCCACTGAGCCACCAGGGAAGCTCTGTCTTTATGGAAATCACCTGTTCTGGACATTTCATCAAAACCAGATCAAGTGATAACGTGGCCTTTCGTGTCTGTCTTCATTAGCACAAGGGTTTCGAGGTCCGTCTATGTTGGAGAATGCCGTTAATGAGCAGAGCACCCCAGACTATGATGGCTTCAAGCGACAGAAATTTACTCTCTCACAGTTCTGGGGCCAGACGTCCAAGATCGTGGTGTGGGCAGGGCCTGGCTGTAACGGCCATAGTGGAGAACCTGTCCCGTGCCTTTCTCTTAGCTTTCAGTGCTGCTGGCGAAGCACTGGCCTGGGCTTGCAGAGGGATTGCTCTGTGTGGGTCTGTCTCCGTGTTCAGGCTCTCCTTACGAGGTCATCAGTCGTATTCAACTGGATCTCACCCTGATGACCTCATTGTTACCTCTGTAAAGACCCTGTTTCTAAATTCAGTCACATTTGAGGTCAAGGGGTTAGGACTTCAAGATAACTTCTTTTTTCTTCCAGTTTTATCAAGATATAAATGGATGTAAAGCATTGTGTAAGTTTAAGGTGTACAGCATCATGATTTGACTTAAACGTCATGAAATGATTATCACAGTAAGTTCAGCGAACATCCAACATCTCATATTTTCCCCTTGTGATGAGAACTTTTAGGATTCACCCTCCCAACAACTTTTGTATATAACATAGAGCAGAGTTCATTATCTTTATCATTTTGTACATCACACGCCTGGTACTAATTTATCTTGTAACTAGAAATTCTGTCTTTTGACTGCCTTCATCCAACTCACTGTCCCCACCTCTGATAACTGTAAATCTGATCTCTTTTTCTATGAGATCAGATTTTGTTTGTTTTTGAAGTTTAATTGGCCTACAACAATATGTTAGTTTCTGGTATACATCATTTCAATATGATGATCATGTCAAAATGATCACCGGGATAAGTCTAGTTACAGTCTGTCACCATACAAAGACATTACTTAATTAGCCTATATAGGCCTCACACCGTGTGTTTATACCTGTGACTCGTTTATTTGGCAAATGGAAGTTTGCACCTCTTCGTCTCCTTCGTCTATTTCTCTCCTCCCCCACCCCCTGCCCTCTCGCAACCCTGTGTGTGCTCTCAGTGTCTATGGCTCCTCTGTTTTGTTGTGTCTGTTCATTTGTGTTGCTTTTTAAAGTCCACATATAAGCGATATCATACAGTGTTTGTCTCTCTGTCTGACTTCACCGAGTATAACGCCATGTCCATCCATGTTGCTGCAAATGGTGAGGTTTCATTCTTTTTTTATGGTTGAGTAGTAGGAATATTGTGTGTGTGTGTGTACATATGTAGACACCATATCTTTCCTCACCCACTCATCTATTAATAGACACTTAGATGGCTTCCATATCAAGATACCTTTTTGGGAAGACGCAATTGAGCTTATAGTGTAGCGTGCATCAGTACTTCAGTCCTTTTTAAAAATCTGTATTTTTTTTTTAATGTATCTAGCTGTGCCAGGTCTTAGTTGCCACATGTGGGTTCATTAGTTGCAGCCTGTGGGATTTTTAGTTGGTTGCGGCATATGGGATCTAGTTCCCTGACCAGGGATCGAACCCAG
Organism: Madoqua kirkii; assembly: GCA_006408675.1. NCBI lineage: Eukaryota > Metazoa > Chordata > Mammalia > Artiodactyla > Bovidae > Madoqua > Madoqua kirkii. The sequence goes on from SJYC01133089.1 coordinate 3,650, forward strand.
GCCGCCTGCATTGGGAGCAGAGTCTTAGCCGCTGGACCACCGGGAAAGTCCCAGCACTTCATTCCTCTTTGAGGCTGAATGATATTCCACTGTGTGAAAGAGCACCTCTTGTTACGCCGTCAGCTAATGGACTCTGAGCTGTTCCGAACTGTGCTGCTATGGACAGCCAAGAGCTTGTATTATTCGTATCCCTTTCTTCAGTTCTCTTGTTCACAGACCCGGAAGTGTGTCCGTGGCTTTCACTTACAGAGCACAGTTGGAGGCCAGACACCCTCCACTCTGGGCTCAGACTCCGTCCCACGGTCACGGTCACGGTCACCGAACACAGCTGGGGTTAGAAGTCTCCCGCTGGACCCTCCTCCTCCAGGCTGCCTTCCCAGCCCCTCCCCTTATTCACACAAGCCTCTTTCAGCCATCTGGCTGGCTCCCAGGGACAGAGTTCCCAAGAAAGGGTGGGAATTCTTGCTAGTCTTGACGTGCAAAGGCAGAGGGATTGGATTCCTTTGATCCTGTTTTATTTTTTTCTTGTTCTGGATTTTGTGTGTATGAGGTAAAATGTACAAAACATTTACCATCTTAACTGTTTTTAAGCACACAGTCCAGTGGCATTGAGTACATTCACGTGGTTGTCCAGTCATCACAACCATCATCTCTAGAACTTTTTCAGCTTCTCCAACCGAGTCTGTCCCCAGTAGACACTAACTCCTGGGAGTTCCCTGGCATTCCAGTGGTTAGGACTCAGAGCTTTCACTGACGTGGCCTGGGTTCAGTCACTGGTTAGGAAACAAAGATCCCGCAAGCCAAGCAGCACAGCAAAAACAAAAACAATTACCCAGCTTCTGGTAAGCAACATTCTACTTCCTGTCTCTATGAGTTTGTCTATTCTAGGCACCGCACGTAAGTGGTGTCATTACAGTATTTGTCCTTTTGTAACTGCTGTATTTCACTGAGCATAACATCCTCAAGCTTCATTCCTGTTGTGGCAGGTGTCAGAATTCCTCCCTTTTTAAGGTTGAATGATATTCCATTGTTTGGGCTTAATCACATTTTGTTTACCCACTGATCTGTTGATGGACCCTTTTAAAAAAAAAAAAACTGAAATATATAGAGAAATTATTTAAGACTAGCATCAAAAGGTGGAGAGGCAATGGCACCCCACTCCAATACTCTTGCCTGGAAAACCCCATGGACGGAGGAGCCTGGTAAGCTGCAGTCCATGGGGTCACACAGAATCAGACACAACTGAGCGACTTCACTTTGACTTTTCACTTTCATGCATTGGAGAAGGAAATGACAACCCACTCCAGTGTTCTTGCCTGGAGAATCCCAGGGACAGGGGAGCCTGGTGAGCTGCCATCTCTGGGGTCACACAGAGTCGGACATGACTGAAGCGACTTAGCAGCAGCAGCAGCATCAAAAGAAAATCAAAGATTTTAAAAAATAGAATTCACAGCTTTCTTATCTGTACCTTCAGATTCAAAAAAATTAATAAGCAAAAATTTTAAAATAAAACCACACAGATTCAAGCATTTATGTATCTTCTAGAACCACTTGTAGAAACCTCATTGAGAATGTCAGGACACATCTCCGCGGCAAGACAAAGTCAGAGAGAGAGGTGTGAAGTGTTGGGGTCACCACACTTCTTAAATCCCTCTGGGTCTTTAGGCTACTGATCTATGGAATATTTACTGAATGCACCTGCCCCATGCAGAGCGCAACTACAGAGCTGGGTTTTGCTTTTATTTTGCTTTCTGTTTGTTTTGGCTGCGCTGGGTCTTCGCCGTTGCTCTCGGGCTTTCTCTGCTCGCGGCGAGGGGGGCTCCTCTTCGAGGCGGTGCACGAGCTTCTAACCTCGGTGGCGCCTCTTGCCGTGGAGCGCAGGCTTAGCAGTTGTGATAATGGGCTCAGTTGCCTCCCAGCATGTGGGATTTCCCAGAGTAGAGATCGAACTCCTGTTCCCTGCATTGGCAAGTGGATGTTTAACCACTGGGCCACCAGGGAAGTCCTCAGCGTTGGGTGTTTTTAAATCTTCAAGACAACCTGGGACAGATTATTGTCCCTGGTTATAGGGCTGGTCAATGACAGAGGAGGATTTGACCCAGGTCTGGGCAGTTCCAGCCTCCATGCCCCTTCTGTTGCTCTGTGCATCTTCCTACTCTTGAGTTACCTAAACGTGGCTAAACAACCCAAGTAACATCACCATCATGGTTATTCCAGCCACATGCTGGAGCCCTGGTCCCTGCGGCAGGTGTGGACCTGCATTTCCTAGGGGTTCATGGGAGGTCTGAACCATGTCACATCTTGTCCAGGCACACATTTGTTTGATTCAAAAAAAAAAAGACAGGATAAGGTTAGCTAGCCAGCATCACCCTCATTTTGCATATGAGGAAACTGTGATCAGTCAGGGAGATTGTGACTTGCCTGAGGAGACATGCTGGCAAGTGGAGCTGGACCATCTCCTGGGCAGCACTGATGATGAGGGTAAGCGGAGCCTTGTGGCCGAGAGCGTGTGTCTAGTCACCCATCCTGTGGACCTAAGTGCACGTGCACGTGCACTGATGCCCTGGGCTCCAGCTGAGGAGTGTCCACGGAGCAGCTTCTGGGTACCAGGCGCTGGCCCCGCCTTCTGGAGAGGCTGCGTTGTGAGCAGTGATAGTCACTTGCTGGTCATTACACAAGTGACTGTGGTGTAGGCGCCATCAAGGGGACGTCCAGGGTGCCAAGAGGGTAGAGCAGGTGGCTATCTGGTCTGGGAAGATGTCAGGACAAGACAGTCCTTGACCTCTGAAGTGAGACTTCTTGCCCTCCGCAGTATAGACCTTTCTGTTTCAGGTCATTCCTTGTAAGGAACTTGACCGCATGCCTGGCCTCTACCCACCAGATGCCAGTGCCACCCCTGCTTCAGTTATGAGGACTAAACACGTCTCCGGGAACTAGCAAAGCCCCCAGGGGGAACTGCCCTTGGTTAAGAACCCCTGATGTTATGTTTGGTTTGGCAGCTGGGAAAATGTGCCATCTTCGGCAGGGGCACTGGAGTGGCACACTCCTGGGGGACACGGGACTTCTCCAGTGGGCAGGGGATTTTTAGCTAGGTATGCTGCTGCCCCACCCAGACCAGGACACAGGGAGGGTGAGTGTGAGGTCGGGGTCTGCTGCAGCCATTTTGGAGACAGTAGGGTTCTGTCCTGAGAGCAACTGGAATCTATCCAAATGTTCCAAACATGGGATATGTGTGTGTGTTTGTGAGAGAGAGAGACAGACAGACAGACAGTGCCAGAGAGGAGAAGGTGAAAAAGAGGGCTGGATTTATACATTCAAGGTTGATTGAGCTGCTGTGTAAAAAGTGAATTGGGTGTGGTCGTGGTCAGACAGAAATGGTAAGCTAGGGAACAGCCAGGCAGGAAGGTCCTGTGACCCCAGTACTGCCTCTGTCTGTGGTGTGAGCAAGAATTAAGCCCTCAGTTTGGTTCACTTGAACCAGGTCTTGAGAGCAGACAAAACATCCTGTCTCAGGCTGTGATGTACATTTCTCCAGGAGGTGGATCTCACACAGTGAAGATGGTGAGGTTGACTTAAGGAGAGAGTCGGCCAAGTGATCTGTGGAATAATCCTTGGTTGCTTCCTGGTCGTTGGCACAGTGAGAAGCAACCCCAGGAAGTAGGTGTGGTCAGCAGCCTGCTTCTGAGCAAACAGGGCCTTTGGGAGATGAGGGGCAGTAAAAGGGGAACTTGCCGTCTCTATTTCAGCTGAAGGAAGAGGCTGTTAGGCTGTCAGAGCCTCTCCCCTTCCTCCTTCCCTGTGCCAACTACCTGGTGAAAAGGAAAAGATGATTATCTTGTCCTGGGTGTCAGAGTACTAGGAATAACTTTGCAAAAATACTCACCATTCTCCTATTTCTGAGGTTACCATGGCCTCCCATGCCCTTTAGGTGTTTCACGTGGCTTCTTCCCGGACCTTCTGGGAACCCAGACCTCAACTGGTTTCCCTCTTTTCTTCAGTTCAGTTCAGTTGCTCAGGCGTGTCTGACTCTTTGCGATCCCATGAATCGCAGCACTCCAGGCCTCCCTGTCCATCATCAACTTCCGGAGTTCACCCAAACTCATGTGCATCGAGTCGGTGATGCCATCCAGCCATCTCATCCTCTGTTGTCCCCTTCTTCCCCTGCCCCCAATCCCTCCCAGCATCAAGATCTTTTCCAATGAGTCAGCTCTTTGCATGAGGTGGCCAAAGTACTGGAGTTTCAGCCTCAGCATCAGTCCTTCCAATGAACATTCAGGAATGATCTCCTTTAGGATGGACTGGTTGGATTTCCTTGCAGTCCAAGGGACTCTCAAGAGTCTTCTCCAACACCACAGCTCAAAAGCATCAAGTCTTCGATGCTCAGCCTTCTTCACAGTCCAACTCTCACATCCATACATGACCACAGGAAAAACCATAGCCTTGACTACTAGACAGACAAAGTAATGTCTCTGCTTTTGAATATGCTATCTAGGTTGGTCATAACTTATCTTCCAAAGAGTAAGCGTCTTTTAATTTCACGGCTGGGATCACCATCTGCAGTGATTTTGGAGCCCCCCAAAATAAAGTCTTAGGTTATTGCAAATGTCTCCCAAAACAGGCCATGATACCACCAGTCACCACCAGGAACCACTCTCTGTGGTTCGGTCTATTCTTAACTGAGAATCCCAGAAGTTCAAGGTCCAGGATTCTAAATCTGTAAATTGTTGCCCTGCTCTGTCAGCTTTGTGATTTTCCATTCAGTAAAATGAGTTTGTTTGAAAACAGATGTATCAGTAACAGCCAACAGCTGGAAACAATCCATCAGCAGTAAAACAGAAAAATAAATTGTGCTATACTCATTTGGTGGAATACTATGCAGCCATGAAAAATCAACAAACCATCACCACACACACCATCATGCATGAATCTCACTAATAACCTTGAGTCAAAGAAACAAAGCACAAAAGCATATATATTGCATGTTACCATTTGCATAGAGTTCAAACCCCAGCAAAATAAATCTCCTGGGGGCTGTTCATGTTAGTGTGTGTTTCTCAATTTGGAGACTGGTTATATGGGTCAGTGTGTAAAACTTTGAGCTATACACTTCAGATCCGCACACTTTCTCTGTGTATGTTATATGTTAAAAAGACATATCCGTATAAAACCAGTGCACCTAAGAGCAATCCTACTTTTTTTTCCCTCACAGATTGATGGAGAAAATGACTTGAAAGCCTTTGAGAAAGAGAAGACAGTGGTGGCTCTGGCACCCAGGGACGCAAGCAAATGCCACAGGGAGGACCTAGCCAAAGCATTTTACGTAAGAGCTGAGGTTGTCTCTGAGGCCTGGGGCAGTGGGGTTTTCAGATTAAGAGGAAAGTGGCTCGAGGTCCTGAAAATGGCTTCACAATCCTGAACGATGACACATTGCTATCATCACTGTTAGAAAATACTCCTGCTGTTGAACGGTTCTGACTCCCCACCAGGAAGGGCACCCACGCAGACGGGCATAAACCCTGGAAGCCCTTCCTGGTGGCCACGATCCTCCCAGTTTTCCATGCATGTGTCTCTCTCTTTCCTTTAGCTTTAGTTAGAAGATAGTTACTTGACAGCGCTGTGTCGGTTTCTGCCATATAACACCCTGAGTCAGCTATAAGCATCTCCTCTCCCTATTGGTGACAGACAGGGTTTCAGGGGACCCCCAGATTTCCATAGCAGCCCAGTCAGAGTTGACTCTGGGTGTTTTGACATTCAAGCTCAAACTCTTCACCACCTGCCGTTCCTACCCTTGTTGCCAGTGCAAAGTCTTAGGTTATTGCAAATGTCTCCCAAAACAGGCCATGATACCACCAGTCACCACCAGGAACCACTCTCTGTGGTTCGGTCTATTCTTAACTGAGAATCCCAGAAGTTCAAGGTCCAGGATTCTAAATCTGTAAATTGTTGCCCTGCTCTGTCAGCTTTGTGATTTTCCATTCAGTAAAATGAGTTTGTTTGAAAACAGATGTATCAGTAACAGCCAACAGCTGGAAACAATCCATCAGCAGTAAAACAGAAAAATAAATTGTGCTATACTCATTTGGTGGAATACTATGCAGCCATGAAAAATCAACAAACCATCACCACACACACCATCATGCATGAATCTCACTAATAACCTTGAGTCAAAGAAACAAAGCACAAAAGCATATATATTGCATGTTACCATTTGCATAGAGTTCAAACCCCAGCAAAATAAATCTCCTGGGGGCTGTTCATGTTAGTGTGTGTTTCTCAATTTGGAGACTGGTTATATGGGTCAGTGTGTAAAACTTTGAGCTATACACTTCAGATCCGCACACTTTCTCTGTGTATGTTATATGTTAAAAAGACATATCCGTATAAAACCAGTGCACCTAAGAGCAATCCTACTTTTTTTTCCCTCACAGATTGATGGAGAAAATGACTTGAAAGCCTTTGAGAAAGAGAAGACAGTGGTGGCTCTGGCACCCAGGGACGCAAGCAAATGCCACAGGGAGGACCTAGCCAAAGCATTTTACGTAAGAGCTGAGGTTGTCTCTGAGGCCTGGGGCAGTGGGGTTTTCAGATTAAGAGGAAAGTGGCTGAGGTCCTGAAAATGGCTTCACAATCCTGAACGATGACACATTGCTATCATCACTGTTAGAAAATACTCCTGCTGTTGAACGGTTCTGACTCCCCACCAGGAAGGGCACCCACGCAGACGGGCATAAACCCTGGAAGCCCTTCCTGGTGGCCACGATCCTCCCAGTTTTCCATGCATGTGTCTCTCTCTTTCCTTTAGCTTTAGTTAGAAGATAGTTACTTGACAGCGCTGTGTCGGTTTCTGCCATATAACACCCTGAGTCAGCTATAAGCATCTCCTCTCCCTATTGGTGACAGACAGGGTTTCAGGGGACCCCCAGATTTCCATAGCAGCCCAGTCAGAGTTGACTCTGGGTGTTTTGACATTCAAGCTCAAACTCTTCACCACCTGCCGTTCCTACCCTTGTTGCCAGTGCCCGAAACCAGCTTCTCGCCAGTTTCTTCTGGTGAATTTGGAGTCCTGGCCAAGGCAAGACAAAAGCCAAACCGAAGACCACTTCCGTTCCATGCGGGTCCCCTGTGAGGCTGCAGGAGTTGGCTTGCTTATGGTTTCAGTTATCTTTACTTAGCCAAGTAAACACGGTGTGTGCATGTGTTCACTCATAACCCACCACACTGTGGGAAAGCCAATAAAAGCCCATTAATGAGAGGTCATATGCCACAGTTTCAGAGAAGCTGGAGGTCAGTGTTTCAGGCCAGCCTTTCCTCGAGAATACTCAAAAGCCCATCTAAATTCAAGTCCCACTTGTTAGCGTTCGGAGAGGGGAAGGAAATATGTTTTCCTTGCCAAGACATTTCCCCCTACCTAGGAAAAAAGCATGATTTTCTTGCTCTATTCAAAAGAATCTAGAAATCAGTCCAGCCTTCCCATCACCTCAACCATCTGGTAGAGCTTTTTGTTTTGTTTTTGTCTATTCACTTATTTTTGGCTGCACTGGGTCCTCGTTGCAGCACCCAGGCTCAGTTGCCCGAGGCATGTGGAATCTTAGCTTCCCAACCAAGGATGAAACTAGCGCCCTCTGCTTGGTAGGCGGATTCGTAACCGCTGGACCACCAGGGAAGTCCTGGTAGAGCTTTCTTATCGACCTTTTAAAGACAGTGAAGCTTTTGTTGCCACCAGGACAACAAAGTTGCCTTATAGTTATTGACTCTTAAATTCGCTATATTTAATGTCAGTTTGTTTAACAGCTTGAAATTGTATCTGGCACAAGGTATGCATGATGGAATCATGTAGCTTTTTTTGTTTCTAAGGGTGGGCCTTTTAAATACACAGCCTAAAAATTACCATCTAACTACTTTTATGTGTACAGTTCCAAAGTGTTAAGTACATTCACGTTGTTATACAACCCATTTCCACAACTCTTTCCCTCTTGCAAAACTTCCGTGTTAGTGGTGAATAATACTCCTGTGTATGTGTTTGTCTGTCTGTGTGTCTGTACCACATTTTCCTTATACATTCACCCACTGATGGGCACTTGGGTCACGTCCACCTTTGGCTGTTGTGCATAATACTGCTACAAACATGGATAGACAGATATCTCACTGAGCTTGGCTTCCAATTCTCTTGATGCATACCAGTATCAAGAAAGCAGTGGAACCAGTAGTGGAATTGCCAGATTGTGTGGTGGTTCTATTTTTGATTTTTGGAGGTACGTCCATATGGCAGCTCCACCATTTGACCATCCCAGACTCATCTTCCTAAAGATGAAAATGTAAGTGTTCCTGCATCTCCAGGTATCCATGCTATAATTTCAGACCCTAAAATGTTGACCCAAGGCTGTCTTCTCTGTAGTATCTGTAGGGCAGAAGTACGGGTTCATTGAAAAAGAATGAGATTGTAGGTCTCCTCCTGTCTCTGCCCATTTGCTTGGGGTTTCTGAGCTGGGCCCCTCTCCTCTGTGGACAGCCCATTTTCCTTGATCATCATGGAAGCAGCTGGCTTCTAGAGTGGGAATCCTGTGACTTGGGCTCCTTGATCTTTACCTGCCTGTCCTTCTCCCTCCAGGTAGATTTACAGAACGGGCTGTCAGAGTTCTCAGTGACGCGCGCAGGCTGGTCCATGGCTGGAATGAGTTTGTTGCTGACAACACGGAACCTGTGTGGAAGAAATATCTCGATCAGGTGGGACCGTGGGATCGCTCTGTGCATTAACCAATGTAACCCTGGGGGTGAGGAAGGGAGCCACCATTCATCGTGTAACTGTGGATTGAGGGTGTCTGTGGATGAGTCTCAGCACATGGGGCAGCTATACTACAAGGTGGAAGAAGGCTTGCCCCTTTCAGGCTGCTCCTAGCTGAGAGATGGGCTCACTAACTACCCTAGCGGTCACAGTCACGAATAATAGTCTTGCCATTCACAGAGGTAACCATGTGCCAGGCACCACGCTGAGTAAATAAGTAAACCTCAACTTACTCTTCCTCTAGATCCCTACTTTGAGATGTGGTGGTTTAGTTGCTAAGTTGTATCCGACTTTTGCAACCCAATGGACTGTAGCCCACCAGGCTCCTCTGCCATGGGATTTTCTGGGCAAGAATACAGGCTGCCATTTCCTCCTCCAGGGCATCTTCCCAACCCAGAGACCAAACCCGAGTCTCCTTCATTGTAGGCAGATTCTTTACCAACTGAGGAGAGTGAAATACAGAGAAGCTGAAATATTCCCAGGTTGTGTAGGGCTGCCAGATTTAGCCAATAAATTTACAGATGTCTGTTACATTTGAAATTCAGATATTTAAGCAAAGGAGAGTTTTTTCGTGTATGTTCCAAATGTCGCACGGGACCGACTTGAACTTAAATGTTTAAAAAGTTCCTTATTTCTCTGAAGTTCACATTTGACTGAGTGTCCTGTAGTTTACCTGGCAGCCAGGGTCCAGAGTCCTGCAGTGTTAGGTGTCACTGCTGGGAAGTGAAGCCAGGCAGCTGGCTCCAGAGCCCCTGGCCCTCCTAGCCTTTGTCACTGGTGCTGAATCCATGTTGTATCAGTCAAATGCCTGGAAGCCACAGGAAAGACGGGGAAAAAAATGGTAATAGATCCTGCTGCAAGTTCCAGTGTAGAAATCAACACCCCACCCCCAGCCAGGACCAGCTCAGACAGCTCCAGTTAACAGGCAGAATTTCCCAGATACCTGAAGCCGCGGTTGCCTCAGTTTCCCCTCCCTGGCTTTTGCACCCTCTCCCATCCCTGACACCTCCCTCTCGGTCAAGCTCAGGGATACCGCAGGCTTCTTCTGCCTTCCCATGGCTCATGTTTAAGGCTCCCTTGATTGGTCAGATCAGGGGCCAATCACAGCCCTCCTTGTAGCATCCTCACTGTCCTTTCTCCTCCGGTCCCCACCCTGCTCATTGGTTGGTTCTCAGTGCCCTAGGGATGTCATTCATTGATGCATTTTGACACCAGAAGAGGCTTTTAGGTATGCAAGTGACTCTGGCCAACCCAGAAATTTCCTGGAATGCCAGGGCTCCTGGAAGTTGCAGTTCAGGGAAGGAGGCTGACACTCGGGCTGCGGGGGACCTTCTCCCTTCTGGAGCCGGGCCTTGGTTACTTCTGCCCCGGCTGTCCCTTCCACTAGGCCCTGCTCACCTGGCTCTGCCCTGCTGACACCTCTCACCCAGGGCTGTCATCCAGCCTCCAGCCAGGACCTTTCTAGGAATGAAATCTCTTCAGTTTCTAAGAGCAGGAAACATGCCTATTCATCCTAACCTCATCGGTTCAAGGGTCCATCTCAGGGTATCCCTGTGGGATTGGAAGGCAGCTCCCTGACGGCCGTGTTTTTTTAGCCCTCGACAAGCACAGCAAGTCCATGTGCCCTCACTTATTAATTCTTTGTGTTCATTGAGCACTTGCTCCATGCTGGATGCTGTGGTTCTCCTGTCTGTCTCCTCCAGTGACAGGGAGCTCACCACTTCACAAGGCGGTCCTGCTTCTCTGTCTCAAAAGACTCACCACTAGGAATTCTGCCTTAGCATGGCCCCAAATCCCTGCCCCGGAATCACAAAGCAGAGGTAGATTAGAGTCAGGCTGCTGGGTTTGATCCTACTTGTGACTTTGAGCCTGTGACCAATCTGCCTTGAGCCTCAATTGTCCCCATCTAGAAATGGGACTAGTAAGTCCCTCTTGTTCTGAAGTTTACTTAAGAGGAAACCGAGCCTGTGTTATATGCTTAATAAAGATTGCCCCCAGCCCCAGTGTCTGCCAGCTAGCCTTGGTTCGAGCCTGTTAAGAGCACAGGTTTTGGAGTTGCCTGGTCTAAATGAATCCCTCGGCAGTTCAGTTTCTTTCAGAAACTTGGGTTGGTCATTTATCATTAAGCAGGACTACTTAACAGTACCTGTGTCATGGGGTTGTGAAAGTAAAAGTCACTCAGTCAGCTCCAACTCTTTGCGACCCCATGGTCTATACAGTCCGTGGAATTCTCCAGGCCACAATACTGGAGTGGGTAGACTTTCCCTTCTCCAGGGGATCTTCTCAACCCAGGGATTGACCCCAGGTCTCCCGCATTGCAGGCAGTTTCTTTACCAGCTGAGCCACAAGCGTCATGGGGTTGGAAGAAGCCAATAAGATGTTGCAGTAAGGTGCTGAGCACCAGGCACGGCTTGGAAGAGGTGCTCGGGAAACGCTCCTTTTTGGGCTGTTACTGTTTATTGTAATGAATGTCTCTGGTGACCATCCCTTCCCCACATAGTAAGGTTTCAGCAGACCGCTTTCTGCCTGTCCTGCTTTGCATTTGGGCTTAAAATGGGTCCCATCAGAGCCGGGAGGGTCTCATTATCTATAGCCAGGGTGGCACTGTTGGCCCATGGTGGGGTCTCTGCGCTGGGCCTGACACCTGCATGCTGTGTCTCATGGGGACTCACCTGCGTCAGATGGAGCAAGGCAGGTGTTTGGCATGGTCTCCAGGGGGGTGGAAGGAGGCTGGTGGTGTCCGCGCTGGTCTGGAGGGCTGCTCGGGTCCAGCCACAGGGTAGGGGACTAAGTTCTGGGCTTGGGGTTAGAGTTCAAGGTGAGGCCAGTGCCTGGTCCCAGCTGTTCAGAGTGGCCCCAGCCTGGACTGAGGACCTCAGAGCTAACCTGGAGCCCGTGGCTGGACAGCCCTTGTGTAGACTGCTGTGTAGACGCCCCTGCTGCCCTTGGGGAAATTTCCCATCAGTCTTTACCAGGGCTGGGCTGGGACCCGGGGGTCACCACACTTTCACAAGCTGGCATGCCTGGGGGCCCCAGTGCTCCAGTCTGAGACCCTTTAGTGGGAGTCAACCCCCAGAGACCTACTGGAGAGCTTCCCAAAATCCTAAAACCTGCATCAGAGTTTCTGAGACGGACCTGTTGTGAGTGGAGCACACAGGGTGCTGGCCCTGAGGGGCAGGTTCTGGCCTGGAGCAGCGAGGAGGCGTGGCGAGGCGAGACCAAGAGCTGGAAGGCAGGCCAGGGCTGGTGTCTTGGTGACAGGGACACTGTCGAGGTGACCCCAGGACGCCGGGGTCGGATGGACCGCGGTGGTGGGCCTTCAGGCGGAGGAGAACCACCGGCTGGTGACAGTGCTCCCCTTTAGCCCTCAGGTCACTGCAGGGCCGGCCTGGAAGCCAGGCTCTGGGTGCTCCACTAGAGCAGGCCCGGTCTCTGATGTCCATGAGCCTAGACAAGATCCCACCGCCCTGTTTTTCAGTTCAAGAACCCCCTGATCCTGCTGCTTCTGGCCTCTGCCTTGGTGAGCGTCCTCACAAGGAAGTATGAGGACGCCATCAGCATCGCCGTGGTGAGTGCACCCCACGGAGTTGGGGGACAGTGCCCTCTCCCCCCACCCAGATCCCAGAGCTGGCTGCTGAGGTCCTGCTGAGCCTCTGTTTATCTTTGTTATGCAGGAAGAAAAAAAACTAGGCTGTAATAAGAAGAAAAAAAGTAGAAAACACAGCATAGAGAAGGGACAGGAAGTGTCCATGTTCTTCTTCCTCACGAAGAGCTGACTCATTGGAAAAGACCCTGGTTCTGGGAAAGACTGAGGGCAGGAGGAGAAGGGGCAGCTGCTAGCCTGTGAGGCTGTTTGAGTTCAAGTTAAATAAAATGAAGAATTCGATTCTCGGGTGAAGCCAGCACCACCCTTTGAACGCATCAGTTTGTCAGCGCTCAGGCTTCCTCATGCTCCCAGCTCTCACGTCCATACATGATTGCTGGAAAAAACATAGCTGTATCTGGTCCCAAAATGTTTTTTCTGCCCTGAAAGGAACCCCCGTACTTATTAAACAGTCATTCCCCTCCCCTCGACCAGCCCCCGGAAACCACCATCTGCTTTCAGTGTGTCCGGATTTACCTATCCTGGGTCGTTCTTATAAACAGAGTCCTGCGCTGTGTGACCTTTTATATGTGGGTCTTATGTGTGACCTTTTGTTTAATGACTTTCATTCCTGCTTCCTTCTATCTGTCAAGCGCTGTCTTTTGAAATACAAAAACAGATTTGTTCCATGCGCTGGAATTCAGTGTTTCTGCTGGAAAGCCTGAGGCTAGGTCCACATCTTCTGATGCGAAATCATGTTTATTAGAAGCTGTGTTGCTGTTTGTTCAGTCACTAATTTGTGTCTGACTCTGTGATCTGTGGACAGCAGCACGCCAGGCTCCTCTGTCCTTCACTGTCTCCTGGAGTTTGCTCAGATTCAGGCCCATTGAGTCAGTGATGCTATCTAACCATCTCATCCTCTGTCAGCCCCTTCTCCTGCCCTCAGTCTTTTCCAGCATCAGGGTCTTTTCCAACAAGCCGCCCTTCATGTCAGGTGGCCAGTTATTAAATGCTGGTGAGATATAAATGATCGTATCTATGCTGTATCATTCTGTGTTATAAGCGTATCTATGCCAAAAACTCTAGGAAGATAACCCCCAAATGTGAACCTGCGGGGGCAGAATTGGGAGTACTTTTTCGGCTCCTCTGTTTTCTAAAGCTCTGCACAGTGCTCTATTATGCAAGGAAAAAGGAAATACATTTTGGAAGAGAGTGTTCTCCCCTGGACCACTTAGCTACTCACTGACAATGGGTGTTAACGTGCCCTCCGTTTGCCCCCTAGGCTGTGCTCATCGTGGTCACCGTTGCCTTCATCCAGGTGTGTGTATGTGCCCTGAGTTCCCAGGCGGAGTCACCTGGGCTGATGGGAGCTCTGGGGGCGGCGGGGGGGGGGGCGGCCCCTCCAACCCCACGTAAACACAGTGTTTCGTGTGCTTCCGGCCAGGAGTACAGGTCAGAGAAATCTCTGGAAGAGCTGACAAAGCTGGTTCCTCCCGAATGCAACTGGTAAGTCGGAGACCTTCCACCCACCCCACCCCGGGACTTTGTGGTTCATCAGAGGAGTCAGTGGGCTGGTGAGTTTGGCAAAACTTTGCCCACATTTATGTCCTCTGTCGTGTGATATGGGAGAACCGTGTCTTACCGGGGGTTAGCAAGCCTGATCTCTGCCCCGCCAGCGGATCTCTGTGTGTTCCTAGGTGTGCCATTCAGTCTCTCTGGGCTCCCCTCTGTCACTGGTGTCTAATCAGAGTGCCCAGCCTGGGGGCCATGCATGACAGGGCTTTGGGAACAGAGTGGCCCACGAAACCTGTGATGAAGTGTGCAAAATTGTGTGCATTTTTCCTAGAAGGCATTTGACATTTTTCCTGGGGCTCAGAAGAAGCTGAGGGGGAGGGCTTTAATAATAAGCGAAGGCCTCAGAACTCTGACTGAAACGGGTGAGCAGCTCAGTGATGAAGCCTGGCCAATTGCTCAGCTGCCCACCAGCCTCTTTCCTACCCGAGCATTCCTGCTTTGCGTTTTGTTATCATATCACCCTCCCCAAAGATGTTTAAAAGGGGATGTCTCCCCTTACCTCCTGGGCCTGTCTACTTAGCTCAGTGCTGTGCAAAGGGACTTTCTGGAAGATTCCATCATATACACTGCCCAGGACGGCGTCACTAATCGCATATGGCTGTTGAGGACTTCACCCAAGGAACTGAATTCTTTGTTTTATTTAAGTTGAACTCAAGCAGCCTCAGAGGCTAGTGGCTGCCATCACAGATGGCTCAGCGTAGAGGGTTTGCGGGGGCCGCTGCCCTTGGTAAAGGAAACAGCAGAGGCAGAAGTGAGGATGACGCAGTCTTGCTGTCGTGTGTGTGTGTGTTTCAACTTATTTTTTAAGTGTATCAGCAATCCCCAACCAGTTATTCTCCTTGTAAACATGAAACCACTTTGGAAAAGGCCCAGGTCTTCTCCCTCACCCTTCCTGGCATCAGCTGAGGTTGTATTAAGTCATGTGTCTTTCCCAAATACACACTGCCACTCATGAGAAAGTCACTGCAGATATCTCGTGATCCAAGGTACTTTGGAAGGATTTCAACAGATTGTAACTCTTTTATCCAAAGGATAAGCTGGGAGAAAGAACCTTAACATATATTTGCATACAGAGCATAACTGAGCATAGAGCTGGAGGATAGAAAGATCTAGTTTGAAGTCCCTCCTCTCAAGGAGTCAGCAAGTGAAGAGTGTGTGTGTGTGTGTGTGTGTGAAAGAGAGAGAGATACAAGGCAGAGAATAATGAGTAACAAAGTGGAGACCAAAAGAGCATGCTGCGAAAGCACGAGAGGCATGAGTCAATTCTAGAAGATTCTTTTGGGGGCAGTAAAAGTGTCTGGGCTTAGTAATGGGGTGAGCAAGGTGTCAGAAACCCAGACATGTGATGTGTGACATAATCCTATAAGCAGACAGAAGCATCCATGATTTATGGGGTTTGATGAGCTGATCTTAAGTTTAAATATCAAGTCTTGGCCTTTCAGGCGAATAGTATGCATTATTGATGTCCCTGGGAGTTGCTTCTGAAAAACAATTTTATTTTCAAGAGCTGCAGAGGCAGGCAACCTGGGAGAGTCAAAAGAGCAGTGAAGGGACACAGCCTCCCTTCCCGAGCCCCTGAGACCCACGTCAGGAGAAGCATCTGCCCTGCAGACCCTTCCTGCTTACCTCCATCCGTTGTGCCTTCATTAAATATTTACAAAGCACCCACTGTGTCCCAGGTGAAGAGATAGGAAAGTCCTGGCCTTGGACCTCTCACATTGCTAACAGAGGAGGCAGATAATGAAGTGAAGGAGTGAAGTGATTTTGGAATGAGGCAGGTGCATTAAAGCCAGAAAGACTGAAAGCCAAACCCACACAAAAATTAAAGAGAACCTCAGTAATGGGGTGAGCAAGGTGTCAGAAACCCAGACATGTGATGTGTGACATAATCCTATAAGCAGACAGAAGCATCCATGATTTATGGGGTTTGATGAGCTGATCTTAAGTTTAAATATCAAGTCTTGGCCTTTCAGGCGAATAGTATGCATTATTGATGTCCCTGGGAGTTGCTTCTGAAAAACAATTTTATTTTCAAGAGCTGCAGAGGCAGGCAACCTGGGAGAGTCGAAAGAGCAGTGAAGGGACACAGCCTCCCTTCCCGAGCCCCTGAGACCCACGTCAGGAGAAGCATCTGCCCTGCAGACCCTTCCTGCTTACCTCCATCCGTTGTGCCTTCATTAAATATTTACAAAGCACCCACTGTGTCCCAGGTGAAGAGATAGGAAAGCCCTGGCCTTGGACCTCTCACATTGCTAACAGAGGAGGCAGATAATGAAGTGAAGGAGTGAAGTGATTTTGGAATGAGGCAGGTGCATTAAAGCCAGAAAGACTGAAAGCCAAACCCACACAAAAATTAAAGAGAACCTCATGGAGAGCAGTGACTGGTGGGGCTGTGGGGCAATCTTGAATGGCTGGCTGGCAGGTTACTCTGCTCTGACATTTAAGGTGGAGCTGACCTTTAAGGTGAGGCCTGATAAATGGCAGGGGCCAGCCATGGCAAGAGTCGAGAGAAGAGCAGACGTATATCTGATAGGTGCTCTTGGCTATAAAACCCAGAAAATTTGGCTGCACAGACCGCAAGGAAACTGTGCTGTCTTATGGCAAGGGATCTGAGGTGAGGGGCCAGTGGGGTTAGTGAATTCAAGGTGGCACCAAGGACCTGGTCCTTTTCTTTCTTTACTCTGCCATTCTCAGCTTGCTGGCTTTGTTCTTATACTAGATTCCCTCATGGCCCCAGGATGGCTGCCACAGCTCTAGACATCACAACCAGACATGATAAAGATGAAAAAGTCCAACAGAAGTGGCCATATGTGTGTGTCAAGAATGAGAAAACCTTTCTCTTGAGCCCCTGCCAAATACCTGTCTCTTAGGCCAGTGCTGTAGATCATGCCTGTGTCTACGTCAGTTACGGGCAGGGGATGGGGTCACCCTGACCGTCTCAGCCTGTCAGGACCCACCCCCTGGAGCACTCCCCTGTGGGGAGAAAGGCAGGTACCTGGATAACTGCATTCTGTTAACAGGGGAGAGGGGAGTGTCTGCCCATTTAAGATCCACAAAGACCTTGAGACTGGAAAGAGCTGGGTGTATTCAAGGGGGTTCGTGGCAGGAGGTAGGGTGTCTGGGTCTAACTCCCAGGTTCTTGGAGAGGGTTTGGAGCAGGAGGAAGTTGTGATCTGATTTTGTGCTTTAAGAACTCTGGCTGCGACAAAAAGGAAGCCCAGGGAGGGGCACAGGTCCAGCCGGGAGCTCCTGCCATGTTGGGTAAGGAGCAGCATGTCATAGGTTCCAGTGGGAGCCTGTACACAGAAGCATGTCTATGTCTAACAGCAAACAGCCATGAAGAGCGGTCCCAGGCCTTGGGGGATAAGGGTGGGGGTTGCTCCCTGGCTTCTTGGGCATTTAAGATGCTCCTCCTGGCTTAACAAGGTTCTGCTTTCCCTGAGGTTGGAGCCGGGCTCTGCACACCAGAGCGCTGTGTTCTCCAAGGACAGAAGCACCACCGGCTGCCAGCTTTGTTAAGGAACCACTTCTCTAGACCTGCAGAAGCTTCTAGAGGCCGTGTGGTTCCGCCTTGTTTCCAAGCAGGGTGAACAGTAGTCACTTCACTTTTCAAATGAAGCCCAAGTTCTCCCAGGAGCCAAGCTCTTTTCCAAGAGTCTTTTAGGACATGTGAATTTTAAAAATAATAAAACCATCAAAGCACAAGCATTTGTCCACATCGGAAAGAGAAAATGTATTTCTGTAACCTTTGCTCAAGTTTATCAAAGTGCCTAAAACTGAAATGTCAATGTGGATGCGTTTGCTTTTTCCCATTTAAAACGCAGCATAAGAGAAGGAAAGCCCCAGCACCTGCTCGCCCGAGACCTGGTACCCGGAGACATCGTGTCTCTCTCCATCGGAGACCGCGTCCCTGCCGACATCCGTCTCACAGAGGTGAGGGGCCCAGACCCCAGTCCAGGGGCCGTGCAGACACTTGGCTTCTGGGAGGCAGGCATTCTCTCCTTCTTGCACACACATGCACACAGACATAAGCATGTGTGCACACAAGCAGAAAGTTAGCGAGCAAGCTAATTTTAAGCGCAAAGCTCCTCCGATGGCATTTCACAAATGTATTCTCATGTACGTATAAGCCTGACACGTTTTGGTTATACGCTTTTCTAGCTTGTAGCCTACTGCAGTAGAAAACCGAACCACAGTGGGGCTGAGGAATGAGGGAGAAGTTGCTTCTAGAAACAACCACACTGATGGCAGACAGAAGCACTGTCAGACTGCTTAATCTCGAGGACGAGAACAACCAGTCCAGCCGTAAAAAGTAGCACAAACCTATGTTAAGAGCGCAGTTTGGGACATTGGGTGTGGGGCTCTGTCCCCAACCTTTGCGGGTCTCAGGGTGTCATGACCTCACAGAACATTCCCTGAGGCTCTCAAAGATGATCCTGAACCTTAAGAAAAGGAAGGGAAAAAAAAAAAAGGTGAAGTCAGGTTCAGAGAGATCCGTTGATGGGAGTAACCTATTTTATGATTCTTGCCAAGGTTTAAGGATTGTTCAAAGCTTTTAGTGATAAAGAATTAAGCCCAGGTTATCAGCTTGATTTATTTATTTAAGGAGGATGTGTTCTCTGGGTCAATAGCAGGCTGTTGGGAGGGTGGCCTGGAGAGAGGTAGGGAGTGGAGGGGGACAAAAGAGACTGGGAGCCAACCTCCGGGATCTGTGTTTACAGCACCCTGAGCCTGTCTTTGGAGGCGAGACGGGGGCCAGAGGGCACCAGGCTTTCCAGCTCCTCTGCCCCCGTTTTCAGATCCGCAGGCAGGGCACAGCAAGTGTACCCCATACCAGGATGAATTCCTCTCTGCCTGCTTCTCCCCACACAAGCATCCGGCCTCTGAGTCCAGGGCATGTGGTTCCCAGTAGAGGAGCTGCTGTCCAGTGGCCAAGCCCCACCTGCAGAGAAAGCTGGGGAAACCAGTCTGACACCGTCCATGCCTCCCTAGGGATGGGCTCTGCCCTGCAACGTGGAGGAGTCCCCAGGTACAGGGGTGGGGTGTCCACATACTGGGCAGCTGATAAACAGGACGCTACAGGAAGGCAGAGTGGTGAAGTGGTTAGTGCCCTGGGGCTGGGCATTAGCCAAGTCCTATCCTTCAAAAGCTGTGTGACCTTCAGCAAGTAGCTTAACCTCTCTGTGCCTCAGCTTCCTCATCTGTCAGAGGGTTAACGTTCATTCCCAGCTCGAGGGGTTCTCATGATGCTGAACTGAGCTAAGACCATCAGCCTGCTTGTGCAGCTCCCCGAGGTGGGGACAGAGTCCCGATTATCAGCCATTGATTTGTTTGTCATTACCAGGCTCGACAACAGTTCCTTGAAAGAATTTTTTAAACCCCAAATAACCCCCCTCCTACTTCAACTGGTTTTCTTCCTGCTCTGCTTCTGTCAGATTAGGGGTATCTGGTCGTTGCCAGCACGAGGACTTTTTTAAGGCTACTGGCCGCCAACACTCTGCAGATTTTCTCTCTGGTCCTTTTGCAGCTCACTAGCTGTGCTGGCTCTTCCTTGCTGCGTGTGGGCTTTCTCTAGTTGTGGCGAGCAGGCCTGCTCTCCTGTTTCAGTGCAAGGGCTTCTCATCGCAGTGGCTTCTCTTGTTGCGGAAGTTCTCTTGAGCTCTAGAGCGTCTGGACTTCAGGAGTTGCCGCGTGTGGGCTCAGGAGTTGCAGCTCCCGGGCTTGAGAGCGCAGGCTCAGTAGCTGTGGCACAGACGCTTCATTGCTCCGAGGCATGGAAGCAGCCCCCTGCATTGTCCAAGGGTCAACCGTGTGTA
>SJYC01133091.1:0-80720 GCA_006408675.1 Madoqua kirkii
CCCATGTACGGTGCACACAGGCTGTGCTGGTGATCATAAAATCCAAGCCACGTCATAAAGACCAGGCCGGCTTCCCCAGCCTCCGCCACCTCTTTCCTGATAGCCAGCTCTCCGGGCTTTCTTCCTGGCTCTCTGGCTCTCCCTCCAGGTTTCCTCAGTGTATCGAGTGTCTAGAGCTGCTGAACAAATTATTACATACTTAGGGGCATAAACCACACAAGTGTATTATCTTGCAGTCTGGAGATCAGACTCAAACTCAGTTTCACTGGGTGGAAATCAAGGCGTTGGCAGGACTGTGTTCCCCATTCCCAAGCTTTGGGGGAAAATTGGTTCCCTTGCATTTTTCAGCTTCCAGGGTCATCCACATTTCCTGCCTCGTGCCCCCGAATCGTTCTAATCACTGCTTCCATCTTTGTATTTATTTCCTTCTCTCAGACACCGCTCCGATTCCCCTCTCATAAGGACCCTTTTTCAAATCAGTTGATCTCTTTTTTCATTAATTAATTTGGCTGCCCCGGGTCTTAGTTGCGGCATGAGGAATCTTTTAGCTGTGGCATGTGGGATCTAGTTCACTAACCAGGGATTGGCCCTGGGCCTCTGCACTGGGAGCGTGGAGTCCTGACCCCTGAACCAGCAGGGAAATCCCTGTAATGACATTTAGGGGCCTCCAGGATCATCCAAGCTAATCTCCCCATGGCAAACCCATCCATTTAATCACACCTACACAGTCTCTTTTGCTGCTAAGACAACACTTTCACAAATTCCAAAGATTAGGACTTGAGTATCTTCAGGGATTGGATGGTAGGGGGCTACTATTCAACCCACCACCCTCAAAGCCTTCCTCTAAGCCTCTCCTCCTTCCCTGCCTGCCTGAGGGCACCCCTCCCAAATCCTCATCAATCAGTCAGTCAACAAATGTTTCCTGAGCACTACTACAGGACCTGTGCTGTGCTGAAGAGGCAATGAGAACAGACGAGACCTCTGCTTTTATAGCCTGGAGTGATAGACCACATCTACCACAGGGGAGCTTGTGGGAAAAGCCCAGGGGATTCTGGACTTCCCAAACAGGATAGACTTGACTGGCCTACTGCAGTCACAGAGGGCTTCCTGGAAGCAGTGTCTTTTGAGCCGTTCTGGAATGGATGTGGATCAGCTGTTGTAGGCAGAGGAGACCCAAGCTGTGTGCTCAGTCCTGACTTGGAAGCCAGATGCATCGCTGCTTTCAGCTGCCCGCAATGCATCTTCACACAGGAGGGCCGTTCCTGCCATCTGGAACCTACTTCCCACCAGCAGGACTTAGCTGTTCTCATTCCTGAGGTCTCAGCCCCGACCCGTCCCCTCCTCCTCGGCCTCCCTGGTCCCTCTCCTGAGGCGTCACCTCCCCTCCCTCCCGCAACCCTGGATTCCCGCTGTTCATGCCAGTGTCACTTTGCTTTCCTGTTTATTGCTCAATTCAGTTCAGTTCAGTCGCTCAGTCCTGTCCAACTCTTTTCGACCCCATGGACTGCGGCACACCAGGCCTCCTTGTCCATCACCAACTCTCAGAGTTTATTCAAACTCATGTCCATTGAGTCAGTGATGTCATCCAACCATCTCATCCTCTGTCGTCCCCTTCTCCTCGTGCCTTCAATCTTTCCCAGCATCAGGGTCTTTTCAAATGAGTCAGTTCTTATATCAGGTGGCCAAAGTATTGGAGTTTCAGCTTCAACATCAGTCCTTCCAATGAACATTCAGGACTGATTTCCTTCAGGATGGACTGGTTGGATCTCCTTGCAGTCCAAAGGACTCTCAAGAGTCTTCTCCAACACCACAATTCAAAAGCATCAGTTCTTCAGCGCTCAGCTTTCTTTATAATCCAACTCTCACATCCATATATGACTACTGGAAAAACCAGAGCCTTGACTAGATGGACCTTTGTTGGCAAAGGTCCCTCCACAAAGGCAGGGAGTTTGTCTGTCTTGGTCACTACTGGATTCCCAGGGCCCAGAAGAAGGCCTGGCCCTTGTCAGAAGACAGATGGACAGATAGCCACCCCCATTCCAGCATATGCAAACCCACACCCACCTCCCCGCCTGAATCCTCACGTCTTCCCAGTCCCCTAAGCCCCATTGTTCCTGTTTCTCCGGCCAGCTGTCTTCAATCTCTCTCTTCTTTCCTCTTTTTAAGAAAAAAATAGACTCTATTTCTTAAAGCCTTTTTCTTTTCTTGACCATGCCATGCAGCTGATGGGATCTTAGTTCCCTGACTATCACCATGACCCATCCCTGCTGATGCTGACCTTGATCAGCTGGCTGAGGTCTGTTTTCTCACATTTTAATGTGTCACCAATTAATAGGGTACAGATGACACCACCCTTATGGCAGAAAGCGTAGAAGAACTGAAGAGCATCTTGATGAAAGTGAAAGAGGAGAGTGAAAAAGTTGGCTTAAAACTCAGCATTCAGAAAACAAAGATCATGGATGGCATCTGGTCCCATCGCTTTATGGCAAATAGATGGGGAAACAGTGAGAGACTTCATTTTGGGGGGCTCCAAAATCACTGCAGATGGTGACTGCAGCCATGAAATTAAAAGACATTTACTCCTTAGAAGGAAAATTATGACCAACCTAGACAGCATATTAAAAAGCAGAGACATGACTTTGCCAATAAAGGTCCATCTAGTCAAAGCTATGGTTTTTCCAGTGGTCATGTATGGATGTGAGAGTTGGACTATAAAGAAAGCTGAGCGCTGAAGAATTGATGCTTTTGAACTGTGGTGTTGGAGAAGACTCTTGAGAGTCCCTTGGACTGCAAGGAGATCCAACCAGTCAATCATGAAGGAAATCAGTCCTGAGTATTCACTGGAGGGACTGATGCTGAAGCTGAAACTCCAATACTTGGGCCATCTGATACAAAGAACTGACTCATTTGAAAAGACTCTGATGCTGGGAAAAATTGAGGGCAGGAGGAGAAGGGGACGACAGAGGATGAGATGGTTGGATGACATCACTGACTCAATGGACATGAGTTTGAGTGAACTTCAGGAGATGGTGATGGACAGGGAAGCCTGGCATGCTGCAGTCCATGAAGTAGCAAGGACTTGGACACGACTGAACTAACAGTCACTAACAAGTGACTGAACTAATTAATAGGGATTCTTTCTGTGAAAGAGCCTCATGTTTGGGCAACCACTGCTGTCACCCCAGCTGGAAAGTGCCCCCACCTTATCAATCCAGCAGGTCCTCAGAGGGGCCTCCTCTGAGGCTCTGTGTTCATGGGGCTCATCCTGCCATGGGAGGAAGCTGCAGGGATCCCACACCATGTGGATCAAGACTGAACTCTGCACTCTGACTGTTCACAGCCCTGTCCCAGACCTTAGGAGAGAATGGTTGTCTGAGCTAAGAGAATGCAGCTGAATCCATCTCTGACATGACCTAGGCTGTGGGGCCTCGGGCAAGTTTCTGAAGCCCTCAGAGCCTCAGTTTTCTCATCTGTAGAGTGGGGATCAGAGCAGCATCTTTTCCATGGCATCATCATGAATGTTTCATGAGAAAACTACGCTCAGCAAATGTGTGTTAGCATTAGCGTACTATCAACGATGGTAACTATTCTCCTAGTTTCTCTTGCACTCTAATTTAGCATCATTCTCCATTTGTTTCAACAATTTGATTTCCGAAGTTCTTGAAAAAAGAATCTGACTTAAAAGTCTTGTTGACTCGGCCAATTGAAAAACTGGGTGAGCAGGTTATATTCTAATTGGTCTTTCTTTAAACAGCAAAAACCAAACTTAAAATAAGCAAATTGTGTGAGCCTCAGTGTGTTTGAAGGAGTTAGTGTTGGAACAAGAGGGGATGTAGTGACCTTCTAGCCCAGTGTCTCCCAACACTTGCCCCACAGGGTGGTCCACATACCGCAGCCCCCACGTGGAGAGTATCAGCATCCATTTGCAGAGTAAAGACCCTGAGAAGTCCTGCAGTAAAGAGAACCAGTTCACTGGGTTTACCCCCATATTCCGCAAACTGTTTTTCACCATGGAACCCACTTTCCAGAGAGCAACAATTAACTTCCTGTGAAGGAGAGTTCCCCAAGACACAAGTGGGAAAATGATGTTCTAACTCGTGACTCATCCATTTTATACCTGGGAAAACTAAAGCTCCCCAAGTCACAATAATGTGAATGTGATTTTGTTAACATAAGTCTCTAACCCTCGTGGGTCCACTAGGAAGGCAGAATGGAGGCACAGGGGGCTCTTGGACCTGCGGTCAGCCTTCACATAGCCTAGTGTAAGTGTAAAGACTAGAATTAAAAACAGAACAAAGACTGACCTCCCCGGCAGTCCAGTGGTTAAGACTCTGCCTTCCAATGCAGGGAGAGCAGGCTCAGTCCCTGCACAGAGAATTGAGATCCCACATGTTGCCAGGCGTGGCCAAAGGTTAGAAAACAAAACACCCAGGGCAAATCAACCTGTCTCCTTAGCTCCACTTGCTGCCAGTTTGCTCCATCTTCTTGCTGTCTGGCGCTCCCGTCCACGCCTACTCCCTCACTGAGAGCCTTACTGTGCTTCACTGGCCTGTATTTCTTGGACTGTAGGCTTCCCCTCCTGATGGAACTGGCCTGTCTTCTGATGTCTAATATCATTTTGCACATTTCGCCATGTCTGTCCTTCTCTGCTCCAGACTTTTCGTGGCTCCTCATTCTTTACAAGGTTACATCCCAGTCTCTTAACCGGTGCCAAACACAGCTAGGGCTCCAGCCACACCTCCCACACACCCTGTGCTCCAGTCATGCTGGTCCCCACGTGGGTCCCCATGTAGACCAAACCTGCTGTCTCTTTGCTTGTGCCCTCTCGTGTTGATGGCTTCCCTTGAGGCTCAGCTGGTAAAGAATCCACCTACAATGCAGGAGAGCTGGGTTCGATCCCTGGGTTAGGAAGATCTCCTGGAGAAGGGAAAGGCTACCCACTCCAGTATTCTGGCCTGGAGAATACAGTCCATGCGGTCGCAAAGAGTCGGACACGACTGAGCGACTCTCATTTTCTCGTGTTGATGGAGTTGAGGCCCCGTGAGAGCAGAGCCAACTCTTCCCCCTCCAGCAAACCCCTGCACTGGTTTCAGCACCCGGGAGAGTGCCCACCTCCGTCCACTCCTGCGAGCCTGTCCCCAGAGAGGGTGGCCCGGTTCCACTGCTTGGCATGCTAGGCTTTCAGTCTATGGCTGGGGTGCTAGGGGAAGAGAGGTCTTTATTTACCTCCTCCCATCTCTTCAATTGCTTTGATCAAACTCATTATTACCAAGTCCACCCAGCAGCAATTCTCCATCTCGCCGCCTTTTCCCTCCTGAAAGACCTGCCTGATTCTCTTACCAGTGTCTGCTCATCCCTCAAGGCCTGTTTCATGTCCTAGACCCTCCAAGAAATTCAGTCTCCCCCACCACCACTCCACACTCCTGTTTCCTGAACCTTCTGAGGCAGAATAGATCCGATTAGGGCATCAGGTTGTTGTAATTACGCCTCTCAGACTCAGGCAATGGCAGGATTCTCTTTCACTGCTGATTTACCATTTTTATTACAATGTAACTTCAATGGAACAAACATAAAGTTAGGTACGAAATCTATGTGCTTCAAATTAAGTAAGTTACAACTTATTCTAATTATTATCATGTCCAATCAGACCACATTTACTAGAAACGGAATCTCTGTTTGCCATGGTTTCTGTTGTCCAGTTGCTAAGTCGTGTCTGACTCTTTGCAATCCCACGGACTGCAGCATGCCAGGTAGGGTGACAATATACAGCCTTGACATACTCCTTTCCCAATTTTGAACCATGGAGGTGTGCTAGTTTCTGCTGCCTGGGACCTGTGGCGTCAACATCTGGTGGTTCTAGATGACTCACTTTCTGCATTTCTTCTTTCATTGTGGGTTAGGAGCTGCCCGTGAGCTCATGTGACTTTCTCCGATGTCCTGAAGATAAAACATGAAGATCAGTTAGTAGTTGTGCTTGTGGTGGTAGGTTGAGATAGATACATGGGCTTGCATAGGCAGGGGTTTATTCCTATTTCATGTGATGAGAGCCTGGAGGTGGAGCCAACAGGGTGGCTTCACCATGGAAGGAAGGCCCTGGGCTTCTCCAGCCCTCCTCTCTGCCCTCTTGGGCTGTGGCATCCTGTTAGTGCCTGTAAAATGGCTTGTAGGGCTCCAATGAACACACTGACCCAAGCAGAGAGAGAGAAAGGTGAAGGGCCCAGGAGGACCTGTCAGCTCAGCCGCCTTCAAAGATCTTCACAAAGACCATTCATCCCATTGTCCAGAGGGTGGAGACACTGAGCTGCCAGGGAAGCTGGGAGACAGGGTTAAGGGGGTGGGATGGGGGCCATCATCAGGGCCAACTCATCAGGCCAATAATCAAATAATGAACTTGATTGTTACTGAGAGCCATGGGGTTCTGTTAGGAACTTGGAGGGTTGGACGGATATTACTTGGCAAGTGGTGGCTCCTGTCATCCTTGCGGACTGGGGTTCCCTGGAAGTGTGCACATTTTTATAGATTGATATGGAATTGTAAAACTTGGGAGTATAGAGAACTCACAGACTTCTGTTTGCAAAAGGCCGATCTAACTGTTCTTTTGGGAGTTTGCAGGAAGATTACTTCTTTTAGTTGCTCTTCTCTTGCTTCATTGAGAAGTCCTTAGGGGTAGAGTATACCCTAGACACCTTGCCCACCCTTGGTGGCACCTGGCACGGTTCTGGCCATGGAAGACTCACCTCCTGAGTCATACCTGCTGGGCCCCTGGTCACTTCTGCAAGACCTTGATGGTTAAGAATGCGGTCTCTGGAGCCACCATGTTGGTTCAAACCTCTGCTCTGCCGCTAATGAGCTGATTAGAGCAAGTTTCTTAATCAGCCCATGCCTCAGTTTCCCCAAATGGAAAGTGGATAAGGGACTTCCCTCGTGGCCCAGTGGCTAAGACTCTGTGCCCCAATGCAGGGTTCGATTCCTGGTCAAGGAGCTAGATGCCAGATGCCTCAACTAAGAGTTCACGTGCTGTGGTTCAAAGGTCCTGCCCACCACAGAGATCGAAAATCCCCTGTGTGGCAACTAAGATGGCTGTGGCCTAATTAATTAACTAATTAATTAGATATTTAAAAATATTATAAAGTGGATAAAACAATAGTGTCTTTCATGGAGGGTGTGAGGATTAAGCAATCAGCCTTGTGAAGTGCTCTGTACTGGACCTGGTGCATAGTAGGTGCTCTGGAAATGTCACCCTGGAAACATCAGGAGTGTGTGTATCTGTGACTGCATGTGTCTTTCATGTGTTAACATGACCTTAGGCTATCATCAAGTAACCCGGCTCAGTGCTACTCAAATCGCACAGACTGTGTGGGAACCCCAGGGTGGGCAGGATGTGGGAGTTAGGGGAAAGACAGGATGCTCTGAAAGGGATATTCTAATTTAACCATTGCCTAAGTATTTTTTTTAAATTTTATTAAAATTGAAAAGGGTGTTAAAACAGGATTTGAGATTGCTATATTTTCTGAAAGGGGTCCCATATTCAAAGCTTTTCTGATTCCTGGAGGCACCAGAGGCTGCGCTGTGATGCTTGTTTCCTGATTTCGGCACGCTCTTGTTTGGTGTCTGTTGACCAGTGACATTAAGGTGTTAGACACTATCCTGGGTTTTGAAAACCAGCTCACAGGTTGGGGGTGCTGGTGCCACGCCATCTCTCTTTGCTCCCCCCAGGTCACAGACCTCCTGGTGGACGAGTCCAGTTTCACGGGAGAAGCCGAGCCAAGCAGTAAGACAGACACCCCGCTGACGGGCGAGGGTGACCTCACGACCCTGAGCAACATCGTCTTCATGGGGACCCTGGTGCAGTGCGGGAAGGGCCAGGTGAGCCCCAGGGCCTTGGCGTCCCTCACCTGTGGGCCTTCAGCCTCAGGCCTCACACCTCTCTCTCCTGGACGCAGGGCGTCGTGATCGGAACAGGGGAAAAGTCCAGTTCGGAGAGGTGTTTAAGATGATGCAGGCTGAGGAGGTAAGGGGCCGGGCTTTGGGCTTCCTTCTTTGTTACTGTCTGCGTATGGCTGCACTGGTGTTCGCTGCTGCAGGTCGGCTTTCTCCAGCTGTGGCGAGCAGCGGCCACTCTCTTGTGTCGTGCTCAGGCTTCTCGCTGCGGTTGGTGTTGTGGAGCACAGGCTCTAGGGCCCCCGGGGTTCAGTAGCTGTGGCACGTGGGCCCTGTTGCCTCGCTGCATGTGGGATCCTCCTGGATCAGGGATCGAACCCGTGTCCCCCATATTGGCAGGCGGATTCTCAACCACTGGACCAGCAGGGAAGCCCTGGGTTTCTTGTAAGGTGGGGTTTGAGATGATTCTCAGCTGGTGACACCTGCCCCGCCTACTCCTTAGGAACAAGGATGATATGGTTAATGTGAGTACACTTTAAAAAAATTTTTATTTTGAAATGTTCACTAGGATTTTTGTCAAGATGTGACTTATGGTGATATGCACAGATCTGAAATGTAGCAGTCCATGGATTTCTATATATGTGTCCCTGTATAATCATCACTCAGCTTAAGATATTAAAAAAAATCCAAGCAGGGTCTTCCCTGGTGGTCCAGTGATTGGGATTCTATGCTTCTACTGCAGAGGACACGAGTTCCATCCCTGGTCAGGGAACTAAGATTCCACAAGCTACACAGTACAGACAAAAAAAAAAAAAATAGAGAGAGAGAATAGAAGCAGGAGAGATATTCCCGGATCTCATCTAACAAACTCATTGTTCTCATCCTTTCAGACGCCCAAAACTCCTCTACAGAAAAGCATGGACAAGCTGGGGAAGCAACTGACACTCTTCTCATTCGGCATAATTGGTGGGTGAAGCAGTTTCTGCATGGGGTCCTGGCGGGGGTGGAAGAGGTGGGTGGGGGTGTGTGGAAGGGAGCCATCCTGTGCACCCATAGCTGTCTCTCAAATACCTTACTACTCACCTGGGTGAGGACTGGGGTTTGGGATCAGGGTTCTTGGTCAGCGGCAAGACGTTTCTGTATCAGTCGGAACAAGCTAGCAGCTGTAACAAGCAGCTCCTCATTTTAATGGCTTAACATGATCATAACTTATTTCTTGCTCACACTGCAGTCCGTGGGCACATTCTTGGTGAAATGGCTTTACCGGGTAGCTCACTTCCCAACACTGACTTGTGGTCCCAGGCTCCTGCTCTACTGTTATTCTGCCTTCCTCCAGTTCCTGGGACGGGTGGGCCATAATTCTGTTAAACCAGCAGATGCAGAAAGAAAGAACATAGAGACTTGGGGGAGTGGGGGGTGGGAGGGGGAGCATTTTTTAAAGGCAGGGACCAGGAAGTGAAGTCATCACTTTTGCCCATTCTTGATTGGCCAGAATGAAGTCACATGGCCTACCTAACTGCAAAGGAGACTGGGAAATGTAGTCTGGTGGTGCACCCAGCCACATTTCTATGTTGTACCTGGGCTTGTTCCTCCTGACTTTTGGCAGCGTACCAAACAGTATCCCCATGGTGCTGCAGCCCAAAATTCAGGTCTTATTCCTGAATTATACCCTGGTCGCTGCATCTGCCCCTTCCTGCTGTCTCCAGCTCTGGCTTTGAGTCTGTGTCCTTCGTTCTCAGCTTTCAGGGTCAACCAGTGCCTGGGCCATTATAGATTCTCAATAAATATTGGTTTAGTGAATAAAGGAACAAACCAGCCAACCACTGCCCATAGCACAAGCAGTGATGAGAGGAAGTTCTAGTGAGTCTGGCTAAAACTACAGAGTGGAGAAAGTTCTTGGGAAAAGAGGCAGCTGTCCCTCCTAGCAGCAGTTTTGTTGTGCTTCTGGTCATCCAGATGCATTGGTTCATTTAATGAGTATCTTATGACACACTTGACCCTGTGATAGGTTCTGGGGCCACTGAGATGAGTGAGACACAGCTTCTTCCCTTTGGAGAACTCCAGAGAAATAGGAGAGAGACACCTGAACAAATATGAAACGTGAAGGAAGCTGTTAATTTTTCATGGGAGAGTTAGAAGGCTTCAAAGAGGAAATGACATTAAGTTGGGTCTTGTAGGATGGGTAGGAGTTTGGCAAGTGAAAAAAAGGGAAGATTGGGAATTTCAGACCAAGGAAAACATATATCCAAATGCATGGACGGTATCTCCTATTCCTTTACAACTTTAAGTTCAGTTCAGTTCAGTTGCTCAGTCCTGTCCAACTCTTTTCGACTCCATGAATCACAGCACGCCAGGCCTGCCTGTCCATCACCAACTCCTGGAGTTCACTCAGACTCACATCCATCGAGTCAGTGATGTCATCCAGCCATCTTATCCTCTGTTGTCCCCTTCTCCTCCTGCCCCTAATCCCTCCTAGCATCAGAGTCTTTTCCAATGAGTCAACTCTTCGCATGAGGTGGCCAAAGTACTGGAGTTTCAACTTTAGCATCATTCCTTCCAAAGAAATCCCAGGACTGATCTCCTTCAGAAGGGACTGGTTGGATCTCCTTGCAGTCCAAGGGACTCTCAAGAGTCTTCTCCAACACCATGGTTCAAAAGCATCAGTTCTTCGGTGCTCAGCCTTCTTCACAGTCCAACTCTCACATCCATACATGACCACAGGAAAAACCATAGCCTTGACTAGACAGACCTTAGTCGGCAAAGTAATGTCTCTGCTTTTGAATATGCTATCTAGGTTGGTCATAACTTTTCTTCCAAGGAGTAAGTGTCTTTTAATTTCATGGCTGAAGTCACCATCTGCAGTGACTTTGGAGCCCCCCAGAATAAAGTCTGACACGGTTTCCACTGTTTCCCCATCTATTTCCCATGGAGTTCTCAGCCTTCTTCACAGTCCAACTCTCACATCCATACATGACCACAGGAAAAACCATAGCCTTGACTAGACGGACCTTAGTCGGCAAAGTAATGTCTCTGCTTTTGAATATGCTATCTAGGTTGGTCATAACTTTTCTTCCAAGGAGTAAGTGTCTTTTAATTTCATGGCTGAAGTCACCATCTGCAGTGATTTTGGAGCCCCCCAGAATAAAGTCTGACACGGTTTCCACTGTTTCCCCATCTATTTCCCATGGAGTGATGGGACCAGATGCCATGATCTTCGTTTTCTGAATGTTGAGCTTTAAGCCAACTTTTTCACTCTCCTCTTTCACTTTCATCAAGAGGCTTTCTAGTTCCTCTTCACTTTCTGCCATAAGGGTGGTGTCATCTGCATATCTGAGGTTATTGATATTTCTCCCAGC
Organism: Madoqua kirkii; assembly: GCA_006408675.1. NCBI lineage: Eukaryota > Metazoa > Chordata > Mammalia > Artiodactyla > Bovidae > Madoqua > Madoqua kirkii. Next base: position 11,238 of record SJYC01133091.1, read on the forward strand.
AATCTTGATTCCAGCTTGTGTTTCTTCCAGTCCAGTGTTTCTCAAGATGTACTCTGCATATAAGTTAAATAAGCAGGGTGACAATATACAGCCTTGATGTACTCCTTTTCCTATTTGAAACCAGTCTATTGTTCCATGTCCAGTTCTAACTGCTGCTTCCTGACCTGCGTACAGATTTCTCAAGAGGCAGTTTAGGTGGTCTGATATTCCCATCTCTTTCAGAATTTTCCACAGTTTATTGTAATCCACACAGTCAAAGGCTTTGGCATAGTCAATAAAGCAGAAATAGATGTTTTTCTGGAACTCTCTTGCTTTTTCCATGATCCAGCAGATGTTGGCAATATAGGAGGTTTTAAAATTAGCAAAGTGTTAAGAGGATATGGTCTGAAGTCAGATCTCTCAATTCTATTGTGCTAGAGATAGACCTGCCTGCCCTTTCCTCCCTGGCCACCCCTTCCCCACTCTCTAGTTTCTAGTCTCCTTTCCAAATGCCAGTTTTGGATGTTGTACTCAGAGTTTGCTCAGTCAGTAGGTTTCCTGTTTTCGAGTAGCTCTGTGTCCTCTTCCCTCCTTTCTGCCCTAGTTTGCCCTGGAGCAGTTTCATGGGAAGTGGGTTTTATCTTTACTTGCCAAGTCTTATCACAGCCAGGGAGGGCTCTGTGCTTGTGAAAGGATTTGGAGGCCGTGCTCAGGCATGGTGGAGGAGAACTGTGATAGATTAGTGATGTCTGTCATGGAGGGAGAGTGGCTCTATGCCACCATTCACCTGCCCTCCTCGGGGTCACACTGCTAAGGCATCTGGGACAGGGTGGATGGATGCCACACGCCCCTTGCTGCCCAGAGGGCCCTTTTGCTCTCTAGAGCAGGGGTGGAAACTCTGACTCCCAGGCCAGATTGGGTTCGCTACCTGTTTTTGTGCGGCTCACAAGCCAAGACTGTTTTTTACATTTTGAATGATTGAAAAAAAATCAGAAGATGACAATCTTCTGACATTAACGTTATTTGAAAATCAAATTTCAGTGTTCACAAATAACTTTTATTGGCACAGAGCCAAACCCATTCATGGATCTTCTATGGCCGTTTGCGCACTGCAGTGGCCCAGCTGAGCTGCAGCAGACCATAGGGCTCATAAAGCGAGTGCTGTTTTCTACTCAGCCTGCTGGAGGAAAAGCTGTCTGCCACCTGCTCTAGACCCTGGGGTTGCCAGAAGGAGAACGGGCTGTAATAATAGCCCCCAGAGGAAACACCAAGTAGGTGTGCTTCAAGACAGATTGTCACATAGATGCCGCAGCAGGCCTTTCCACAGGATGAAATCTGTTCCAAGAAATGGTCCAAGTCAGAGGTGCTGCAGGGTCACTGCCTCGTATAAGCCATTATTCCTCACGTTAACTTAGAACTTAAACTGGCGTGTCCATGGCCAGGCCCGTGATAGCCGCTCAGATGTTTTTTCTTTTTAGTAAATATTTCAAGAACTGCTCTGGCAGAGTGGGAGCTGTGAACACTCAGAAAGGCCTAGGGCTGCTGGGAAAGAGTGGTGTGCTGGTAAAGGCTCAGCAGCCGGTTTCAGGAGAAAGTGGTGTTTGTCACCTCTGTGGTCTCAGTACTCACAGTGTCCTATTTCTAGACACCAATGGAAAATTACCGAACGTGAATTTGGGAAGAAATAAGCACACTTGGCTTTTGTGAGGCCCCTACCCTCCTACTGTGGCAGGGCCCAGGATGGGGGTAGGTCCTGTAGGTTGGGCTCTGTCCTTATTTTTAGTAAAACTTCCCCCCTAATCTTTCTAGGTTCATCTGGGTTCCTGCTAAGATTTTGACTACTGAGTTCTGTTGCTAGTCAAAGTGTGGGGAAAAAAAATGAAACCCCAATAAATCAGATCTTATGACCTCTCTACCCCCAACACACACGTACCCAAACACATGCAGACACACACACACCACTACTGCCCAGCAGAAAACGCACCCTGGCTCTGTTTTCCCTACAGGACACAGCTGCTGCTCTTCGGCAAGTCCCCCAGGGTGTGTCAACAGGCAGCCCCTCTCACATCCTACTTCCCCCTCGCCTGTCTTGTAACTGTGGCTGCAGCGGTTCACGACTTGGTGTTACTGTGGGCCAGGAGCCATGCTGAGATCTCCAAGGGCATTGTCATATGTTAAATCCTAAAACAGTCCTTGAGGAAGATGTAGTCATTCCCCCACTTTACAGATGAGCAAACTGAGGCCATGCCTGGCGGACCCTGAACTTTTCCCCATTGCCAGAACGTCTCGGGCCTTTCATGGGCCCCAGCATGAGTCATCCACTTCTTTACCTGAAGGCTCCATCTCTGTCCACATACCCCATGTCTAGCACAGTGTCTGGTGTTTAAATACTGGGTCAACAATTGATGAAAAAAAATGGGATAATGAATGTCTTTAGTCACAAAAATGCAGTTAAGAGAGAGCAGCTCATGAGCTCATCAGGGGAGCGGCTGTCCTTGGTCATGTCAGAAACCTCAGGGCAAGTCCTGTAGACAAACAGCCTGTGGGAAACTTCTGGAATAGCACAGAGATGTTGCAGACAGCCCCAAATAAACTGGGTGGCTGTTTCTTTCTTTTACGTGAACTGACTTGATCCTTTCCTGAAAAAGGAAAACCATCCTTTTTTGTAAGCAGGAGAGTTTCTTTCTTAAAAATGGGAGAGGTGACAAGTGTTTGAAGTTATTCACGATTGTCCTGCGTCTGTATTCCCGTAAAGGCTAAGGAAGTGAGTTTGGAATGCCTTCAGACGGTGAAGAACGTACTTGTGTGTGTGTGGATGGGTGTGTGCGTGCATTTGTAAATATTCTGTCGCTGTTGTTCTGTCGCTGTTGTTCAGTCGCTAAGTCACATCTGACTCTTTGCAACCCCATGGGCTGCCGCACACCAGGCTTCCCTGTCCACTGTCTCCCAGAGTTTGCTCAAACTCATGTCCACTGAGTTGGTGATGCCATCCAACCATCCCATCCTCTGCTGCCCTCTTCTCCTTAAGCCTGTATATATACATATGTGTGTGTGTGTATATGTACTTATATGTGTGTTTCCATCTCCTCCCAGGCCTGATCATGTTCACTGGCTGGCTGCAAGGGAAACACCTGCTCAGCATGTTCACCATCGGGGTCAGGTAACAGCTGGGCCGTTGCCCCTCATTTGTGCAGCAGGCGAAGGTGGGGAGTTTAGGGGGCAGGAACAGTGTGGGGCAGATGCAGCCCCTCCCCTCCAAGCCCCAGTCCCCCTGCAACGCATTGTCTGGTGGGTGGGGGTGTCCAACGAACTTCAGAACAAGGAATGACAGCTCCTCGTCCTTGTCCCCTGAGCCATGGGTTTATGTCTTTCTGGCTAAATATGGGCTCCAGAGCCAGCCTTCAATCCTTCCCAGCATCAGGGTCTTTTCAAGTGAGTTAGTTTTGTGGAAGGATTGAAGGTGCGAGGAGGAGGGGACGACAGAGGATGAGAGGGCTGGATGCTATCACCAACTCAATGGACATGAGTTTGAGTAAACTCCATGGGTTGGTAATGGACAGGGAGGCCTGGCGTGCTGCAGTCCATGGGGTCGCAAAGAGTCGGACACGACTGAGCGACTGAACTGAACTGAATGGACATGAGTTTGAGTAAACTCCGGGGGTTGGTAATGGACAGGGAGGCCTGGCGTGCTGCAGTCCATGGGGTCGCAAAGAGTCGGACACGACTAAGCGACTGAACTGAACTGAGATCCAGCCTGCCCAGTTTAGTTTCTGCCTTTGCCACTTGCTGGCTTCCTTGGAGGCTCAGACAGTAAAGAATCTGCCTACAAAGCAGTAGACCCAGGTTTGATCCCTAGTTGGGAAGATCCCCCAAAGAAGGGAATGGCTACCCACTCCAGTATTCTTGCCTGGGAAATTCCATGGACAGAGGAGCCTGGTGGGCTATAGTGCGTGGGCTCACGATGAGTCGGACATGACTGAGCGACCAACACTTTGCCACTTGCTACCTGGGCCACCCCAGGCAAGCATCTTCACTTTCTGGTTCTCTGTGTCCTCCTCTGTAAATGGGGGTGACGTCAACCCTCCTCGGAGTGCACGAGGATGCCCTGGTGCCCCTTGCAGGTGCCTGCAGCCAGACTGAGCACAGGTGGGTGCATGTTCTAATTGGCATTTGGAACTCGGCCCTTGGTTTATGGAGGCGGCTGCAGGAGAGGACAGAAGATGCACGGCTGACGGCAGGGAGCAGAATCAGGGGCTGGGCTTTAAGCCTGTGAACCTGCCTTCCCCTGCCTGGCGATGCTTATAAACGACCAGCCCAGCCCAGGTCCCGCTGGAGGAGCAGAGGCAGGCGGGGGGAGGTAGGTGCCGTGAAACTGCCACAGCTTTTCCATGGCTGCTTGGGGACACAGGCTTGTCCCGGCAGAGGGGCAGCTGGTGATCTGGGCTGTGAAGGAGCCACTTGGGCCCTTCTTGGTTTCCACGGGTGGAACCCCCACCTTGTGTTGTCTGTAAGATGGTTCAGGTGATCCGCTGTTGCTCAGTCACTCAGTTGTGTCCAACTCTTTGCAACCCCATGGACGGCAGCATGCCAGGCTTCCCTGTCCCTCACTATTTCCTGGAGTTTGCTCAAACTCGTGTCCACTGAGTTGGATGATACCATCCAACCATCTCATCCTCGGTCTCCCCTTCTCCTCCTGCCCTCAGACTCTCCCAGCATCAGGGTCTTTTCCAGTGAGTCAGCTCTTCACATCAGGTGGCCTAAGTATTAGAGCTCCAGCATCAGTCCTTCTAATGAATATTCAGAGTTGATTTCCTTTAGGATTGACTGGCTTGATCTCCAAAGTACTCTCAAGAGTCTTCTCCAACACCACAGTTCAAACATATCAAGTCTTCAGCACTCAAGCTTCTTTATGGTCCACATGTCACATCAGTACATGACTACTGGAAAAAAACATAGCTTTGATTATAGAGACCTTTGTCAGCAAAGTGATGTCTCTACCTTTTAATATGCTATCTAGGCTTGTCATAGCCTTTCTTCCAAGGAGCAAGCATCTTTTTATTTCATGGCTGCAGTCACTGTCTCCAGTGATTTTGGAGCCCAAGAAAGTAAAATTTGTCACTGTTTCCATTTCCCCCCCCATCTATTTGCCATGAAGTAATGGGACTGGATGCCCTGATCTTCATTTTTTGAATGTTGAGTTTTGAGCCAACTTTTTCACTCTTCTTTTTTACCTTCATCAAGAGGCTCTTTAGTTCCTCTTGGCTTTCTGACATTAGGGTGGTATCATTTGCATATCTGAGGTTATTGGTATTTCTCCTGGCAGTCTTGATTCCAGCTTGTGTTTCATCCAGCCTGGCATTTCACATGATGTCCTCTGCACATAGGTTAAATAATCAGAGTGACAGTACATGGCCTTGACATACTCCTTTTACAATTTTGAACCAACTTGTTCCATATCTGATTGTACCTGTTGATTCTTGACCTACATACAGGTTTCTCAGGAGGCAGGTAAGGTGGATCTGGTGTTCCCATCTCCTTAAGAATTTTCCACTGTTTGCTGTGATCCACACAGTCAAAGGCTTTAGCATAGTCAATGAGGCAGAAGTAGATGTTTTCCTAGAATTCCTTTGTTTTTTCTATGATCCAGCAGATATTGGCTATTTGATCTCTGGTTCCTCTGCCTTTTCTAAATCCAGCTTGTACACCTGGAAGTTCTCGGTTCACATACTACTGAGGCCTAGCTTGAAGGATTTTGAGAATTACCTTGCCAGCATGTGAAATGAGTGCAGTTGTGCAGAAGTTTGACCATTCTTTGGCATTGCCCTTTGGGATTGGAATGAAATCCAATATATATACCTTTTCCAATCCTGTGGCCACTGTTGAGTTTTCCAAATTTGCTGGCATATTGAGTGCATCAGTTTAGTAGCATTATCTTTTAGGGTTTGAAATCGCTCAGCTGAAATTCCATCAGCTCCACTGACTTTGTTCAGAGTGATGCTTCCTAAGGCCCGTTGACTTTACACTCCATGATGTCTGGCCCTAGGTGAGTGATCACACCATCATGGTTATCTGAGTCATTAAGACCTTTTTTGTACAGTTCTTCTTCTTGCCACCTCTTAATATCTTGTGCTTCTGTTAGGTCTGTACCATTTCTGTCCTTTATCAAGCCCATCTTTGCATGAAATGTTCCCTTGGTATCTCTAATTTCCTTGAAGAGATCTCTAGTCTTACCTGTTCTGTTGTTTTCCTCTATTCCTTTGCATTGATTGCTGAGGAAGGCTTTCTTATCTCTCCTTGCTATTCTTTGGAACTCTGCATTCAGATGGATATATCTTTCCTTTTCTCTTTTGCCTTTCACTTCTCTTCTTTTCTCAACTATTTGTAGGGCCTTATCAGACAAACCATTTGCCTTCTTGCATTTCTTTTTCTTGGGGATGGTATTGATCCACCTCCTATACAATGTTATAAACCTCCATCCATAGTTCTTCAGGTTTTATGTCTATCAGATCTAATCCCTTGAATCTATTTGATCCCAACAATTATGGGGTTCTCTTCCACTGTATAATCATAAGGGTTCTGATTTAGGTCATACCTGAATGGCCTAGTGGTTTTCCCTGCTTTCTTCAAATTAGGTGAATTTAGCAATGAGGAGTTCCTGATCTGAGTCACAGTCAGCTCCTGGTCTTGTTTTTGCTGATTGTATAGAGCTTCTCCATCTTCAGCAAAGAATATAATCAATCTGATTTCAACATTGACTATCTGGTCATGTCCCTGTGTAGAGTCATCTTTTGTGTTGTTGGAAGAGGGTGTTTGCTATGATCAGTGCATTTTCTTGGCAAAACTCTGTTAGCCTTTGTTCTGCTTCATTTTGTACTTTGAGGCCAAACTTGCTTGTTATTCCAGATATCTCTTGGCTTTCTGCTTATGCATTCCAGTCCCCTGTGATGAAAAGGACATCTTTTTTTTTTTTTGGTGTTAATTCTAGAAGGTCTTGTAGGTCTTCACAGAACCATGCAGCTTCCACTTCTTTAGCATTCGTTTTTGGGGCATAGACCTGGATTACTGTGATGTGAGTGGTTTGCCTTGGAAATGAGCCAAGGTCTTTCTGTCATTTTTGAGATTGCCACCCAAGGGCTGCATTTTGGACTTGTTGCCTATGAGGGCTACTCCATGTCTACTAAGGGATTCTTGCTCACAGTAGTAGATGTAATGGTCATCTGAATTAATGTTTGCCTTGGAAATGAGCCAAGGTCTTTCTGTCATTTTTGAGATTGCCACCCAAGGGCTGCATTTTGGACTTGTTGCCTATGAGGGCTACTCCATGTCTACTAAGGGATTCTTGCTCACAGTAGTAGATGTAATGGTCATCTGAATTAATTTGCCCTTTCTTGTCCATTCAGTCACTGATTCTTAAAATGTTGATGTCCACTCTTGCCATCTCCTGTTTGACCACTTCCAAAGGTGATATGTGGGAAATTATTTTAATATTTATTAAATACTTAATGTTGGTTAGCAAAAATTTATACTTAGTACATCAAACCCATGATATAAACAAACTTAGATGCCCATCAATTGATGGACAGATAAGCAACATGCAGTGTATTATTATTATTCAGCCACAAAAAAGAGTGAAGCGCTGCATTTGATACAGGGTGGTTGCCATTGAAACATGAGGCTAAGAGAAGGGCGAATGTATGGTGCATTCTGTTGTGTCTGACTCTTTGTGACCCCCATGGACTGTAGCCTGCCAGGCTCTTCTGTCCTTGGATTTCTCATGCTAGAATACTGGAGTGGGTTGCCATTTCCTCCTCTAGGGGATCTTCCCGACTCAGAGACGGAACACCCGTCTCCCCATTGGCAGGCAGATATATTAGTACTGATCCACCTGGGAAGCCCGAAGAGGAGGAAACCAGACACAAATGGCCGCACACTATGACTTTGTTTTTATGAAGTGAAGTGAAAGTCGAATACTGGAGTGGGTAGCCTTTCCCTTCTCCAGGGGATCCAACCCAGGTCTCCTGCATTGCAGGCGGATTCTTTACCAGCTGAGCCACAAGGGAAGCCCAAGAATTCTGGAGTGGGTAGCCTATCTCTTCTCCAGGAGATTTTCCTGACCCAGGAACTGAACTGGGGTCTCCTGCACTGCAGGCAGATTCTTTACCAACTGAGCTATCAAGGAAACCCAAGAATAACAGAGTGAATAGCCTATCCCTTCTCCAGCAGATCTTCCCGACCCAAGAATTGAACCGGGGTCTTCTGTGTTCCAAGTGGATTCTTTACCAGCTGAACTATCAGGGAAGCCATTTGTTTTTATGAAATGCCCCAAATTGGCAAATCCATACAGACAGAAAAAGTGCCTGCCAGGAGATGAGGTCAGGAAATAAAGAGGGACCACAGCAGTTATGGGGATTCTTTAGAGGGTGATTAAGAGGTTCTAAAAGTGATTATGGTGATGGTTATACAACTCCAAATATACTGAAAACCATGGGATTGTATACTTTAGAAGGGCAAGTTTTATGATATGTGAATTACACGTTAACAAAGTAAACAGAAAGCAGGTAATTAAGAAAGATGTTATTACAAGGATCCTTGGAGCCTTTCTAATTTACACAAAAAAAGGACACTGTTTGCAAACAGCTGAGTTGGAACTGCCATTATCGTAAATGACAGTGACACACCTCCCAGTGGATGGGGCATCCAGTGTGAAGTGTGGAGGCCGTGGGGTGCCGGCCATTGTAGGCAGGAGAACCTTGCACTGGGGGTGGAATGCACACGTCTCTGGTACTTAGTCAAGTCCATCTGTGTATAAATGAATGGATGCCATTATCTGGCAGTTAGCAGTAGGAAGAGATTCAGGTATGGGTCTTTTAACATTCCACATGCCTCTTTTTAAATCATGGGGCACTGTGTGCATTGAGAGGCAGGCGGGCAAAGTCCACCTGTGGGCAGGTGTGTGTCCTATGACAGAAGTATTCAATGACTATTTTTTTATTTTTTGAGGGTTTTTTTTTAAGGTTTTTATTTTTTAAGTACTTATTTATTTGGCTGCACTGGGGCTGAGTTGCAGCATGTGGGATCTTTAGCTGTAGCATGTGGGATCTAGGTCCCTGACCAGGGATGGAACCCTGTTCCCTTGCACTGGGAGCATGGAGTCTTAGCCACTGGACCACCAGGGAAGTCCCTCCCCAAAGTTATTTCTGATTTCTGGTCTTCACAGCTCCTTTCACTCCATTCATCACACTCAATCTCTGGTAAACTCGAAAGAAAACCAACTCTTTTTGTTTCACTTGTGACTTGGGAAAAATGAGGCTCTTCAGTTTTGCTTTGTTTTTAACACATTTCTTTATTAGGCTGTGCCAGGTCTCCTAGCTGCAGCATGTGAACTCTTAATTTGCAGCTTGTGGGATTTAGTTCTCTGATCAGGGATCAAACCCAGGGCCCCTGCATTGGGAGCCCGGAGTCTTAGCCACTGGACCACATAGGAAGGGGACTGGCTGGGCAGAGGTATGGAGGAGGGAGCAAGGGAAGTCCCAAGACTCTTCAGTTTTTAGCAGAAGTGAAATCACTCAGAACCTCTCAATCATAAGGTAGAAATGGCAAGATAGCCAGCTTGCGAGAGATTCTCCAAAATAAATAACCCAAGAATCATCCTTTTAAAAACTTTTTCCTGCTTCTCTCTGCTACAAGGGACCGTCAGGATGAGCCAAGTTCCACTTGCTTTTCCTGGTCTAGCCTAATCTTTATTAGTTTGCCAATTAATTTTTTTATTATGATGAAAGCACCCAGACACACACAATGTCCTTCCCATGCCATGTAGGAGGGAAGGGCCCGCAATAACCCTTCGCAAATGTTTGCTTAGCTGGTCTTGTCAGCCCATGCCATAAAACCAAGGAAGCCTTCTTGCTGTCACCGTAGAAACCAGGCACAGCCTCTTGACCAAACTCTGCCACCTTGGTTTACGTAACTTTCCCCTGAATGCGTCTTTGTCTCCAGGTAAAAGGTCGGTGTTCATATACCACATTTCCTCACTTCTAAGATGCACACTCTTTCACTTTTTACCTTCTCTGCAGTCAGACTGCTTCTCACAAGTGAGGTGGTAAGAAAGCACTGTGCCATTGGTTAATGGGCAGTATGTTTCCTTTCTTTAGTGATGCACAAGATAATGGAGCCCTTTCTAATCAACAGCACCTCAGTTTGATGAAATGCTGTAGCCGTGTGTGGCTCTGGTTGCATGGACATCATCAGCCAGGCTTTCTGGTTATGGCCCACCTGTGTAGAGCGCTCAGTGTGTGTGAGGCCAGGGTGTGTCTGGGCTCTTGCACTTGCCATGTATTCACTCACTCCTGTGTGTGCAGCAAATATTTACTGACTACCTGCAGGCCTCTGCTGTGCAGAGGGCGGGCCCCGTTGGGGTGTGGTGTGGTGACGCTCACTGCCCAGCTCTGCAGTCTGCCTCCCCTCCAGCCTCCCCTATGGGTCTGAGGTCACTGGCAAGACCCAACACTGCCCACAGGAAGGGGATTCTGTGCTTCCAATACAGATTCCCAAAGGACGAGCTCATTGGTTCAACCTGAGTCACATGTTCTCCTCTAATCCAATCAACTGTGGAGGGCAGGGCCACGTGATACAGAAAGAATGGGGAGGGGGTCCTAAGGAAGTAAGCAGACACCAAAACAACCTGCTAAGCTAGGCAAAGGCGTCGCTGTGTTACGTCATCTCCCCCAGTTTTCATGTCTTGTCTGGTTTTCTCACAGAAACTGTCTAAACCATTAGACTAACCTAGGGACTTTCTGAACCCAAGAAATCCACTTATTGTGTGATTCTGGAAATTTCTTTCAAGGGTCTAAGACTTTTATAATAGCAACAATTTAAATGCAAAAGTACTTAAATAGGCAAAATGTTGGACAGACTAATTCACACTAAAGTGCAGATGTCTGATAGGAGAACAGGGTTTTGCAGAGGGAAAGCTCAGAGCAGTGGACACTGAGGAAGGAGGCAGGTGGATCATGGGTTTGGGAGCAGAGAATAGAACAGAGGTGGAGAAACCACAGGTGAGCATCACCAGGAAAACACGTGGTCAACGTCAGCTGGACTTCACATCACATTAAGTGCGTGTTAAAGGTGACCTGTCTGCTTTTCCATCCAGCCTGGCTGTGGCCGCCATCCCCGAGGGTCTGCCCATCGTCGTCACGGTTACGCTGGTCCTCGGAGTGCTGCGCATGGCCCGGAAGCGAGTCATTGTGAAGAAGCTGCCGATCGTGGAGACCTTAGGTAAGGCGCTCCCGCTGATTGAATTGTTACAAATTAAACTGAACGGGCTTCTTGGTGCCATGATAATTCAACCTGAGTGTTTCGTAAGGCTGAGAGTTGATGGTGACAACTTCTCCCTCCCATCAACTCTGACGTCTTCCTGGGCCAGGTTGCTGCAATGTCATCTGTTCTGATAAGACGGGGACTCTGACTGCCAACGAGATGACTGTCACCCAACTCGTAACATCTGATGGGCTCCACGCCGAGGTGAGTCCATGTGAATTCATAAGATTCGAGACCAAGGAGTGCCCTGCCAGACCTTTATCTTCTCAGAGAAAGCACACAAAGTCTTCCAGAAAACAATAAGGAAGACATAAATGTGGGTTTTTGGACAGTTTCCTTGCCATTAATACAGACAGCAAGAGCGAGACTGATGGAAGGCAGCCCCACCCCCACCCCCCACCCCCGGCTGGCGTGCCGCTCCACCCTGGTAGTTTGCATGCTGTCCGCGGTTCCTTTCGCATGCCAGCCACTGAGTAACTGACTCAGACTGCATGGGCTGCAGAGGCTGAAACATTTGCTGTCTGGCTCCATAACAAGCTTGTCCACCCCCATTCTAGAACATAAGCAGTCTTATATGCCACTCCTTGGTCTTCACAGCCATCGTTTTTACTGACTGCAAGACGCCCCGTGCAATACTGAAGTGCACTATGTATCTGATGAATACTTAGCCCTGGAGGGCACTGTCATGCTTGAAGCCTTGCTCGTGGTGGGACCATGTCCTCAAGGGTGGACCCTCCCCCCAGAGAAAAGATATGGGTCAGCCAGGGGAGCGTCTCTTTGCCTCCCAGGGACACCCCTTTCTGCTGCTTTGCCCTGCAGGTCAGCGGAGTTGGCTACAACAGCAATGGGACCGTCTGCCTTTTACCCTCCAAGGAAGTCATTAAGCAGTTTTCCAATGTCTCGGTGGGGAAATTAGTGGAGGTAAGCATCAACAGTGCTGCCATGGAAATAAACACGCGTCTTAAACAGAGCTGATGGGGATTCTGTCTGCAGATAGAGACGGCAGTTGGACCAACTGGTTCTTGGTGACAACCGGGCCACACCCCAGGGGGGTCAGGTTATCAAAACGGCCCAGATAGAGATGGAGAGGTGGGAGGTCAGGGAAGAACAGGGACCCCCGCTCCTGCTGCTTGCTCCCTCCCCTCACACCCCTGCACTCACCCCCGTGCTCTTTCCTTAGCCGTTTCTACTTTTTTCAGTTATTTTAAATTGAGCTATAGATCACCCACCACAGAATTCACCACCACAGAGAGTACAGTTCAGTGGGTCGCAGTGTTTTCACGAGGTGGTCACCACACTCTGATCCCAAGACCCTTTCATCACCCTGATTAGAAGGCCCATGTCCCCATCAGCAGGGCCTCACACACGTGACCCCCAGTCTGTCTGCCTTCCCATTCTCAGTCCTCAGGATGGCTTTGTGTCAGCCAGCATTCAGCTGAATCAGTAAATTATTGGGTTGGCCAAAAAGTACGTTCAAATGTGATGGGAAAACCTGAACGAACTTCCTGGTCAACCCAGTTTTACTGTGTGACTTTTGCACAGTGGGGACTCCGGCACGTTTTGAAGAGTAAATTCGTCCCTTCCTCCCAGCCCAGCCCTGAAAACTGGTCAAGCCTTCAAGGCTGGACCTTTTCACATGCCTGAGCGTGCTGGGGTCCCAATGGGTGTAGCTCCAAATACCAACAAACGACCTTCAGAAACCCCTCCCCCACCTTGCAGGCCGGCTGTGTCGCCAACAACGCCATCATCAGAAAAAATGCCGTGATGGGGCAGCCGACAGAGGGCGCCTTGGTGGCCCTGGCAATGAAGGTAGGAGGTCTGTGCTGCCCGAGGGAGTAGTCCTTTCACTGGGAGCCAGATTAGTACCGGGATTCAAGGTCCTGTCTGAGTGAGGCAGGTCTTCACGTGGCTGTGTCCTCTTCCTTAAAGGACACCAATCATCCTGGAATCGGCTCCCCCAATGACTTCATCTTAACATTGTCACACCTGCAAAAACCTTATTTCCACATCAGACCCCATCACAGTCCCTGGGGAGTTAGACCTTCATTGTGTCCTTAGGGATACATGTAACCCGTGACACCCTCTTCAGTTCAGCCACTCAGTCACGTCCAACTTTTTGCACCCCCATAGACTGCAGCACGCCAGGCCTCCCTGTCCATCACCCCGCTCCCAGAGTTCACTCAAACTCATGTCCATTGAGTCGGTGATGCCATCCAACCATCTCTTCCTCTTTTGTCCCCTTCTCCTCCCACCTTCAGTCTTCCCCAGTATCAGGGTCTTTTCAAATGTCAGTTCTTTGTATCAGGTGGCCAAAATATTGGAGTTTCAGCTTCAGCATCAGTCTTTCCAATGAATATTCGGGACTAATTTCCTTTAGGATGGACTGGTTGGATCTCCTTGTAGTCCAAGGGACTCTCAAGAGTCTTCTCCAACCACACAGTCCAAAAGCATCAAATCTTCGGCACTCAGCTTTCTTTATGGTCCAACTCTCACATCCATACATGACCACTGGAAAAACCATAGCTTTGACTAGACAGACTTTTGTTGGCAAAGTGACGTGTCTGCTTTTTAATATGCTGTCTAGGTTGGTCATAACTTTTCTTCCAAGGAGCAAGTGTCTTTTAATTTCATGGCTGTAGTCACCATCCACGATGATTTTATAGCCCTTCCCCCCCAAATAAAGTCTCTCACTGTCTCCATTGTTTCCCCATGTATTTGCCATGAAGTGATAGGACCAGATGCCATGATCTTAGTTTTCTGAATGCTGAGTTTTAAGCCAACTTTTTCACTCTCCTCTTTTACTTTCATCAAGAGGCTCTTTAACTCTTCTTCCCTTTCTGCCATAAGGGTGGTGTCATCTGCATATCTGAGGTTATTGATATTTCTCTTGCCAATATTAATCCCAGCTTATGTTTCATCCTGCCCAGCATTTCTCATGATGTGTTCTGCATATAAGTTAAATAAGCACCCTATTAGGAGGCTTTTAAGGTGTTTTCCCCCTAATCACTCCCTCCATGAGATTTTTTTTTTAGATTTTTTTAAAAAATATGGACCATTTTTAAAGTCTTCATTGAATTTGTTACAACATTGCTTCTGTTTTATGTTTTGGTTTTTTGGCCTCGAGGTATGTGAGTTCTTAGCTCCCCAGTCAGGGATGGAACCCATACCCTCTTCTTTGAAAGGTGAAGGCCTAACCACTGAGCCACTAGGGAGGTTCCCACCGCCCTTCCCTGGTGGCTCAGACAGTAAAGAGTCTGCCTGCAATGCAGAGACCTGGATTCAATCCCTGGGTCAGGAAGGTTCCCTGGAGGAGGGCATGGCAACCCACTCTAGTATTCTTGCCTGAAGAATCCCATGAACAGAGGAGCCTGGCGGCTACAGTCCACGGGGTCACAAAGAGTCGGACATGGTTGAACAACTAACACAGGCAGGTGTACAGGTATTTAATATCACAGATGCACTATATGTCTTTTCCTATACTGTATGTTTTTTTTTTTTTTCTGGGCTTTATACATAAAAGAACTCAATTTTTTTCACCCCCTAAGGACCCATTTTCACCCCTTGAGTGGGCAGTGGGATGCATTAGGGTTGGTTTACATCTGGGGAAGTGGAGGCTCAGATCTGTCCAGGAACTGGGCTGAAAGGCATCAGAGGTCAATTGAATGTCACTGGCAGGCACCCCAGGGGTGACCGCCGGCACCCACTCCCAGGGGCTCTCCTGCCACCTCTTCAAGTCTGAAACATTCCTCCTGGCAGAAACACCATGGCTTTTCTCCGTGAGCTAAACGCTTGGATTTCTCATCTGCCCGAGGTGGTTTGAATAATGAATAATTTAAATGGACCGAGCTTTGCATAGAGATTGGTTTAGGATGACTCACTGAAAACATCCCATTTATTACCCCAGATGGACTTAGGCGATATTAAAGATTCATATGTACGAAAGAAAGAGATCCCATTCAGTTCGGAGCAGAAGTGGATGGCGGTTCAATGCAGCTCCAAGAACGAGGTGAGGTCGCCTCTCTGCCCCCTTCCAGCCCCCACCCCCACCCCAGCAAAGCAAAATGCAGAGGTCAGATGAGTTTCAAGTTCCCAGCTGCTTCTATGACATCCGAAGACATGAAAATACGGTTGATGGCGACGAAAGCTCTGAGTATCTTGGGGCCGCTTTCGAGATTGTCTTCTGAATCTCTGGTCCTGAAAGTGGGGTCCCAGGCCAGCAGCAGCGTCTCCTTGGAATTTGTTTGAAATGCAGATTCTCAGGCTGTGCGCCAGACTCACTGAATCAGATATTCCAAGGGTGGAACCTGGTCGGCTGTGTTGGCTGGGGGTTCTGATGCAAGTTCACATATGAGACTCAGTGGCCTGCAGTACAGCGACTGAGTAATCCCTGCCGTAGTGACTACAGGTTCCTACCGATGACGCTGACCCCGTTGCTAACTTGGGCTCCTTTTGCCACATTCCTGTCACGCTGGGTTCTTTACACATATGAGCTCACGTAGCTGTTGCAATGGGGGAACGATCCGGGACGCACCCCCTAGTGTCCGCCATAGACGGATGACCTCACGTGTGTGTGCACAGGTATGTTCTAAGCCACCAAGGGGAATATGTACCAGCCTCTTACCAGCTATCCCTGGCTGAGCTAGCCCACCCTATCTTCCCCCTTCCCTTTTAAAAAAAATTTTCTGTAGCTTTTCAGATCTTATACTGAAAAAAAACAACAACTTTTCTTTCTCTTTAAAATATTTTTATTGCCTTCCACCTTTTTCTCCAAACTTTCTGCTCTTGCTGGAACCTGCCATGTCTTGTCTATACTGAGATTTTCCATCTCATTCACTGTGGCAGGCAGCTCAGCCAGCTTATCCCAGGTCTTTGCCGTGAGTGGACGAATATAAAACAGATTTCCGGTGCTTAAGAGGCATTCTGGACTTTTTTCAATGTTGTAATACCTTCATATCTTATTTTCCCTCAAAGGCAATGGTAATATATTTTCATTGAAAAAAAAATGATAGAAATGTGACTTAAAAAGTAGAAGCTTCTGATAATCCTGCCCCTTTTCTCTCTCTGCCCAGCCCCCCCCCATTCCCACTATGCCCCTCGGCAGTCAGAGATCGAGCCTTCCAGAGTCTACAGGTGCAGGTAGCAACACGTGGCGTGGTAGTTTCTAAAGAAGGTCATGCTGTGTATAGTGTGTGTAGTTTGTTCTTTTCCCTTAAATGACGTCTTGGACAGCTTTCCATGTCAGTGCATAGAAGCGCCTTCAGTGTCTACCATAAGCAAGTGGGTGCTGTGCTAGGGCTGGGGGTCAAACTGACAAGGCACCTGCTGCTGGAGCTTACGGTCTAGGGGAGACGGAGCTTAGCAGATACACCAGAAAAGGGTCAGCTGCTCGTTTGGGTTCATCCTCGTAAGCCAAGTTCATGGTGCCTCCCTCGCTTGGAAGTCTCCCTGAAGTGGACACCTAGCAGTCAGTCACACATGTAGAAGCTGGGATATGACCAGTTCATGAAACGTGTGGATGCCCTGAGCAGCACTGACCAGGGGCCCTGATGCAGGGGCGGGGTCCGGGTCACAGGTCAGCCCTCTCCGGGCTGCGTGTGGTTCCGTCACGTGGATTTCCTTAACTTCTCTTCCCAGTGGGGTCATTTATCCCAGACCATCATCGTTAACTGAAACAGATCAATGATCCCACCGTGAACACCTCCATGTGGATGAGGTGATGGTCACCAGGAGGTGAAGCAGGCAGTGGCCGCCAATGTTTTCCCTCTGTATTCTCTAAGGAGCGGGAAGATATGTACTTCATGAAGGGGGCCTTTGAGGAGGTCATTCATTACTGTGCTACGTACAACCACGGGGGCATCCCCCTGCCGCTGACGCCCCAGCAGCGAGCCTTCTGCCAGCAGGAGGAGAAGAAGATGGGATCCCTGGGCCTGCGAGGTCAGTGGCTGTCTTCCCAGCCCTACGCCGAGTCTGCACACGAGGCTCACTTGTCAGCACAGTAACGATCAGAGGGGCATCAGGTGGAGCGCTGATGGGGGCAAAGCCAGGGTGGACCCTCCTGGGCAGATGAAACAAGATGCCCTCCACATCCTAGCCTCCAGATGACACCTGTTAACACAGATGTACCTCGTGTGTGCGAGGAGAGGTCCTGAGTTTTCTAAGATGCGTGAATGGGCTGCCCCAGAAATGTTGATTTTCCTGATTGGTCATCTTGCTCAAGGCTTGCTTTCAGGAAAAGCCAGGGTTCTTCTAAATGAAGAGACATTTCATTTCTTGGCCATTTCCAGCTTGCTGCGCCAGAGCCGACGCCTTCCCTGATGGGCTGAACGTTGAACCTTACACTTGCTGCCGTCATGCGCCAGCCTATCTGTTACCAGAGAAAGTGTCTCAGAACACTCTGGAACACGTGTACTCCCTCAGGGGAAACTGAGCGGCGTTGGCTTGCTATATTGGTTTCAATTGCCTTAGTTTTGCTTTGCAAGGGGCAGGAATCATAAATTGCTAGTAGCTCACTGACAAGTGTTGAAGGTGAGGATGTCGCAGATCTCTGGGACAGAGCTTAGCAGGGCAGGTAGGAAGGGAGGCATGGCACACAAATCACTGGCACACGCCCCCTGCATCCCCGGCACATGCCCCCAGCATCTCCGGCACACAGCCCCAGCATCACTGGTACACGCCCCCAGCATCCCCGGCACACGCCCCCAGCATCCCCGGCACACGCCCCAGCATCACTGGTACACGCCCCCAGCATCCCCGGCACACGCCCCAGCATCACTGGTACACGCCCCCACCATCCCCGGCACACGCCCCAGCATCACTGGTACACGCCCCCACCATCTCCGGCACATGCCCCCAGCATCTCCGGCACACAGCCCCAACATCACTGACACACACCCCCAGCATCCCCGGCACACGCCCCCAGCATCTCCAGCACACAGCCCCAACATCACTGACACACACCCCCAGCATCCCGGGCACACGCCCCCAGCATCTCCGGCACACAGCCCCAGCATCACTGACACACACCCCCAGCATCTCCGGCACACGCCCCCTGCATCCCCGGCACACGCCCCCTGCATCCCTGGCACACGCCCCCTGCATCTCTGGCACATGCCCCCAGCATCACTGGTACACGTCCCCAGCATCACTGGTACAGCCCCCTGCATCTCCAGCACAGTTTGATGACTGAGGGGTCACAGCTAAAACTCCTTGGCCACAGCCTCCCTCCAGTATCAGTAAGGTGACACAGTAAGGTCAGTTCTCTTGGCGCACTCCTCGGAGCACCGCTCCTGAGCCGGGCCTGGCTTCTGTGCTGCTGAAACAGGGTCCTCTCGCCTGTGTTCCTCCCACACACTTTTCATGACTTGATAGCTGCCACCCCGTCTGCTGGCAGTGACCGAGAAGGGCAGAGCAATGAAAGATAGCAGGCTGTCAGAACGTCCCATGTGCCAGCCACAGACATTCTCCTGGCCCCTTCCCTTGGGCGGGACAATGCCGCCGGTGGACAGGGTCCCATTTCTCATGAGGCACGTTGTCGCTGGCCCTGCTCCCCACCATGGGTGAGCCGTCAAAAGCTGCTGCCCTGCATGGGCCTGAGGACCCCTGGGAATATCTTCTCTTCCTGCTGTGGTCCAGGAACTTAGGGCCCCAACCCCACGTGGATGGGGTGGGGGGCTGGGGCCGACTGGGGATGAAAGTTCTCCAAACCTTCCCGCTGTGTTCACAGTGCTGGCCCTGGCCTCCGGGCCCGAGCTGGGGAAGCTGACGTTTCTGGGTCTCATCGGAATCATCGACCCTCCCAGGGCTGGCGTGAAGGAAGCGGTCCAGGTTCTCTCGGAGTCAGGCTTGTCCGTGAAGATGATAACGGGGGATGCTCTGGAGACGGCCTTGGCGATAGGTACCCGGGAGGGGCAGGGGGCGCGGGCCACCACCAGTGTTTATTCCTCGAGGGACCTGGTCAGCAGAGCTCACGCCTGCCTTCCACACGCTAAGGAGAGATTTCTGAGGCTCAAGGACCCACAGCCCACCACCTGAGCGGGTGCTTGCCCCTCAAACATCGGCAGGTTCTCCCAAAGGGGGAGGGCGCTGAGCAGCATCTGTGTGCTAAGGCTGTCCGTCCACCCACGATCACACCTCATCTCACAGGCCCAGTCTCTTGTGCCACTAGCCGTGTGCCCTTGGCAAACCAGCGAGCCACTCTGACCCGCAGGCTCTTCCTTGGCAGAGGACCGGCTTCCCCCTCCTCCTGCTGCTGCATTTATTACTGTTGGGAGGGGTGTCGCACCTTGGTTTTCTTCCCCCTCTTGTCTTGAGGCAGCCTGGCACTGGGGGAAGATCCCGGACTCTGGAGTCAGACAGAAAGAACCATGGCAGGTCCAGTCTTAGCACTTACCTGCCCTGTGACCTTGGGAAAACCACCTCCCTCTCAGTATCCTCATCTCTAAAGTGGGGACCATAAGGCCTTTGTTGCCAGTTTGTTCTGTGGATGGAATTAAGGTGACATACCATAGCAGGTGGCACCAGGGGTAAAGAATCAGCCTGCAGTACAGGAGATGCAAGAGACACAGGTTCCATCCCTGGGTCGGGAAGATCCCCTGGAGAAGGGAATGGCAACCCAATCCAGTATTCCTGCCTGGAGAATCCCATGCACAGAGGAGCCTGGCGGGCTGCAGTCCACGGGGCCGCAGAGTCGGACACGACTGAGCGCACTCACAGCATAGCAGGCGCTCTCCAGCTGCAGCGGTGGCGGATTTGTTCTTGTTTCTCCCAGTGGCCAAGGCAGGGCCCGATGTCAGGCAGGCGCAGTGAGAGGTGAGGGCAGGGACCACAGGCTCAGGCCCTCAGAAGGGACCGTCCCCTTCCCGTCCCAGGAAGGAACATCGGTCTGTGCAACGGGAAGCTGAGCGCCATGTCCGGGGAAGAGGTGGAAAGTGCCGAGCAGGGCGAGCTGGCAGAGCGCGTCGGGAAGGTGGGGTCCCCCCGGGGCTCGCTGGCAGGGCGGGGCGGGCCTGCCCACCCTCAGCACTGATGCTCCATCTTCTCCGGCTCCGGCTCCAGGTGTCCGTCTTCTACAGGACCAGCCCAAAGCACAAACTCAAAATCATCAAGGTCAGTCGTGTACCTCTTCTAGGCCCTCGGGGCACAGCTCGAGGTGGGGGGGGGTGGCTCTGCTTGTGGGTGGCCCAGCGGGAGTGCCAGGGCGGCTGTCCCAGCCTCTAGGGAGAGGAGAACTGGGGAGGCCCCGTGCTGTGTCCACTAAAGGCGGGGAGTGGGAACTGGGTGGTGCAAAGGGAGGAACGCAGAGGCCAGCCTTGGTTAGTTGGGTGCTTCTTGGTGTATTCCTGTATTTAACTCCAGGCCTTAGTTTCCTCATCTGTAAACTGGGGAGAATGTGAGCAATACCAGCTAATTTATAAGGCAGCAGAGAAGAGGGTGGGATGAAGCCGGCCCGCGAAGCCTTCAGCAGCTGCCTGACCCACAGCAGTGCCCGGGAGAGAGCTGGTGTGTCGGTGCATCAGAAACAAGAGGGCTAGAGTGAGAGGCTCCTGCAGACGCGTGCTTTCCCTGCACACAGATGCTCTGAAAAGTTGCTCCTTAACACTTGTGTTTTTCTCTTTTGTGTTACTTGGGGGTTTTTTAGTTCTACAGAGTGAATCTCTGTGCCAGTCATCCTTCAAAGAAAATATTAACACCTATTGGGCACGACATGGATGCACGGGGACAAACTGATTATTCTTTGTTAATGGTTGTCAACTGAAAAAAAAAAACAAAAAAGCACACCATGAGAGTTGTGAGTTAAGTTCTACTTGAGGCCGAATGAGGATGATAGTCCAGAGACAGCACCTCAGATAGCACTAAGGAACCGCCCCAAAGCGGGGAGGACAGACAGAGGGACTCTGTGACACCAGACATGCAACTCTGGTGCCATGCTGACGGCACACGTTTTAGCGGAGGCTTGCTGCTAGTCACAGGGAGTAGATGTCTCTGTTGATGATTTTTTAGCGCTTTTCTGGATATGAAAGGAGGTAAGAATCGAGGCTTGTAACATCCACTCCTGGAAATAGCTAGCCTGTTCTGTGGGTTTCTCCCTGACTCCTCAGCTCCACCCTGAGCTGCTTTTCGGGGGTGTGGAAGGTCAGCAGCTGCAGAGGCTGGTGACTTCATCCTTGTAGAAGCAGGTGGCCAGTTTTTGTTGTCATGGTGACAGATGACACAGGCACTGTCCCCTCTGTGGTCTTAGTTCAGGGCTCACCACAGCCCTGAAAAGGAGGGGCTGTGATCCCACTTTGCAGATGGAAAAGCTGAGGCTGAGAGGGTCATGGCTTGCCTGGTGCGGAGGGAGATGAGGGGCGACAGGAGAGAAGGGTCTGGAAGGCAGGTGCTCAGGCTGCAGCTCCCCCCGGGGCTCCTCTTTCTGAAGGCTCTGCAGGAGACGGGGGCGATAGTGGCCATGACCGGGGACGGGGTGAACGACGCGGTCGCCCTCAAGTCGGCGGACATCGGCATTGCCATGGGGCAGACGGGGACGGACGTCAGCAAGGAGGCCGCCAACATGATCCTGGTGGATGACGACTTCTCGGCCATCATGTAAGCCGCCCTTCAGGTGGTTCCTTAGTCACAGAAGTGCCTGGGGTGGCGGCCCCCTGCTGTGCTGTGGTGGATGAACACGGTGTCCCCAGGCCTACCCACCACGGAAAGCAGGGTGGGGCCCCTTCTCCTGGGTGAATCGCCAAGGGACAGGAGGCACTTTGGGAGTCCTGGGTGAGGGCTGGGGTCCCAGGGCTTGGAGGAGAGAATGATCTGTGTGCAGTCTTCAGACAGAAGGGTGACTGTGGCTCGGGGACCTGTCCCCAGGGGCTGTGGAACTGGGTGGTGCAAAGGGAGGAACGCAGAGGCCAGCCTTGGTTAGTTGGGTGCTTCTTGGTGTATTCCTGTATTTAACTCCAGGCCTTAGTTTCCTCATCTGTAAACTGGGGAGAATGTGAGCAATACCAGCTAATTTATAAGGCAGCAGAGAAGAGGGTGGGATGAAGCCGGCCCGCGAAGCCTTCAGCAGCTGCCTGACCCACAGCAGTGCCCGGGAGAGAGCTGGTGTGTCGGTGCATCAGAAACAAGAGGGCTAGAGTGAGAGGCTCCTGCAGACGCGTGCTTTCCCTGCACACAGATGCTCTGAAAAGTTGCTCCTTAACACTTGTGTTTTTCTCTTTTGTGTTACTTGGGGGTTTTTTAGTTCTACAGAGTGAATCTCTGTGCCAGTCATCCTTCAAAGAAAATATTAACACCTATTGGGCACGACATGGATGCACGGGGACAAACTGATTATTCTTTGTTAATGGTTGTCAACTGAAAAAAAAAAACAAAAAAGCACACCATGAGAGTTGTGAGTTAAGTTCTACTTGAGGCCGAATGAGGATGATAGTCCAGAGACAGCACCTCGATAGCACTAAGGAACCGCCCCAAAGCGGGGAGGACAGACAGAGGGACTCTGTGACACCAGACATGCAACTCTGGTGCCATGCTGACGGCACACGTTTTAGCGGAGGCTTGCTGCTAGTCACAGGGAGTAGATGTCTCTGTTGATGATTTTTTAGCGCTTTTCTGGATATGAAAGGAGGTAAGAATCGAGGCTTGTAACATCCACTCCTGGAAATAGCTAGCCTGTTCTGTGGGTTTCTCCCTGACTCCTCAGCTCCACCCTGAGCTGCTTTTCGGGGGTGTGGAAGGTCAGCAGCTGCAGAGGCTGGTGACTTCATCCTTGTAGAAGCAGGTGGCCAGTTTTTGTTGTCATGGTGACAGATGACACAGGCACTGTCCCCTCTGTGGTCTTAGTTCAGGGCTCACCACAGCCCTGAAAAGGAGGGGCTGTGATCCCACTTTGCAGATGGAAAAGCTGAGGCTGAGAGGGTCATGGCTTGCCTGGTGCGGAGGGAGATGAGGGGCGACAGGAGAGAAGGGTCTGGAAGGCAGGTGCTCAGGCTGCAGCTCCCCCCGGGGCTCCTCTTTCTGAAGGCTCTGCAGGAGACGGGGGCGATAGTGGCCATGACCGGGGACGGGGTGAACGACGCGGTCGCCCTCAAGTCGGCGGACATCGGCATTGCCATGGGGCAGACGGGGACGGACGTCAGCAAGGAGGCCGCCAACATGATCCTGGTGGATGACGACTTCTCGGCCATCATGTAAGCCGCCCTTCAGGTGGTTCCTTAGTCACAGAAGTGCCTGGGGTGGCGGCCCCCTGCTGTGCTGTGGTGGATGAACACGGTGTCCCCAGGCCTACCCACCACGGAAAGCAGGGTGGGGCCCCTTCTCCTGGGTGAATCGCCGAGGGACAGGAGGCACTTTGGGAGTCCTGGGTGAGGGCTGGGGTCCCAGGGCTTGGAGGAGAGAATGATCTGTGTGCAGTCTTCAGACAGAAGGGTGACTGTGGCTCGGGGACCTGTCCCCAGGGGCTGGTGACACCTTTAGGACATCCCCCTTCTCTCCTATTCCCGAAAATGCCAGCAAGGAGAAACGTTACCACTCGTGACACCATCGCTTCCTTTAGCAACTGACGGAGCTGACTGACCCTTCCCACCCTGCCGTCTTTGTCAGTAAACGCTTTCTCCTCTCTTGCAGGAACGCGGTGGAGGAAGGCAAGGGGATTTTTCATAACATCAAGAACTTTGTCCGCTTTCAGCTGAGCACGTAAGTCCAGGCTGGCGCCCCCTAGTGGCCGGATCTGGGAGCAGCTGGTGACCTGCCGTGTGTGCCCTGCAGGAGCATCTCGGCCTTGAGCCTCATCACACTGTCTACCGTGTGCAACCTGCCCAACCCCCTCAACGCCATGCAGATCCTGTGGATCAACATCATCATGGACGGGCCACCGGCGCAGAGGTGAGGCAGTGTGCTGGCAGGGACGTTCAGGGAGACACGACGAGGGGGACACACTGAGCACGGAAAGAGGCATCCGGTGGGCTGGCCGGGCGATGGCAAACTCTGCCTCAAAGGCTCTCCCTGGGCTACCTACATTCTGGTTACTGCCTCCAAGAAGTCCTCCCTGATTACTGTAGCAGCAGCCTCCTCCCTCCCAGCCACCTTACCCTGCTTTATTTTTGCCTAGAGGGGAAACTATTTCATTGTTTATCTGATCATAATCCATCTCCCCTTTAGAATGTCAGGCTTTGTTCCGTGCAGGGTCCTCGGCCCTGCAGTGGTGCTCGGCACACAGCAGGCGTATAGGGAATTAGTGGCTGGATGAGTGAGGAGGGGATGTGAGGCCAGCAGAGACAGGAGGCAGGTTGGGCTCTGGAGGCAGGGAGGCCTGCATGAGCGTGCGAGGGGCTTCCCTGTGTCTGAGCACAGGGTAGGTGGGGCCGCTGAAGTGTTACTACTGCTGATCTGATCGTCGCCAGTGACAGCTCCATTCCCTCCATGGCCAGAGGCTTACCTCTTCACGCTCTTCCTGGGAACGGCGTGCGAGCACAGCCGTATCTGCCTTGGACGGTCTCGCCCAGCATGCTGCCTCCTTGGTGTCCCCACACCGCCCTGCTGGCTGATCCTATTTCAGAGTTGGCTGAAGGCAGGCCCCATTTCTCCAGGCCAGCTGGGACGAGGGCAGGCCCAAGCTGGGGTGGAAGGGTCCCCCAGGTGATGGGGTGGCCAGGCGCTGTTCAGCATCATTAGCTCGGCCGAGGGCGGGCTTTTCTGTGGCCCTGCAGGTCTTCCACCTGCAGGGCTGTCCGCGGGGTCCAGGCCGTGAGGGGTACCCAGGAAGGAGCTGAAGGGAGCCGGGCGATGAGGGAGGGGGCAGAGGACCGCGATGGGAGGGGCCGAGATGACCTGGAGACACTGCCCACGCCCACCCAGGCCTTCGACGTGGACCCTGGCGGGTCACTTCACCATGACCTTGTGCGTTTGACCTCTGCACGTCTTTTCAGTGGTTTATTTGAAAGCGTCTGGTTTTGTCCCGAGCAGCCTGGGTGTGGAGCCGGTGGACAAGGACACACTCCGGCAGCCGCCGAGGAACGTCAAGGACCAGATCCTGAGCCGAGCCCTTGTCCTGCGGATCCTCCTCTCGGCCACCACCATCATCAGCGGGACCCTATTCATCTTCTGGAAGGAGGTGAGGACGCCCTCGTGGGCTTGGTTAGGCATGGCGGTGCGGTCCCGCTCCCGGGGCTCAGGTTCCGTGGGGTGTGGGGGAGGGCCAGCAGGTGGTGGGTGGAGGCGGCAGGGAAAGAAGGGGACCCAGCGCCTCTCCCGCTTGCTGTTACTCCCGGGAAACAAACTCAGCTCTGAGAGAAACTCCTGTTTTAGTCCCAGGAAGTGGCTATTTGGGAGACCTTACCTTTTTAAAAACTTTTATCTTGGAGTATGGCTGATTTACCAGTTGTGTAGTCTCAGGTGTACACCAAAGTGACTCAGTTATACAGGCACACATTCACCCTTTTTCAGATTTTTTTTTACCTTACAGTTTATTACAGGATATTGAGTAGAGTTCCCTGTGCTGTATACAGCAAGTCCTTGATATAAATTCATCCCAAAGTCCCAGTGTATCCCTCCACATTTCCCCTTTGGTAACCAATAAGTTTGTTTTTGAAGTCTGTGCGTCTGTTTCGTTAATAAGTTCACTTGAATCATTTTTTTTAGATTCCACATCCAGCAATATCATATTTGTCTTTCTCTGTCCGGCTCAGTATGATACTCTCCAGGTCATCCATGTGGCTGCAAAAGGCGCTATTTCATTCTTTATGACTGAGTGATCCTCCATTATATAGAATGTATATGCACATACACCCCACCCCTTCTTTATCAGTTCCTCTGCTGATGGAGACCCAGGCTGCTTCCTTGGCTCTTGTGAATAGTGCTGCTACAAACATCAGGGCACATGTATCTTTTCAAATTGTGATTTTCTCCAGATATATGCCCAGGAATGGGACTGCTGGATCTTAAGGTAATTCTATTTTTAGTTTTTTAAGGAATTTCCATACTGTTCTCCATAGTGGCTGCACTAATTTACATTCCCATCAACAGTGTAGGAGGGCTGCCCTCCTCCATACCTTCCCTAGTGTGTACAGACTTCTTGATGATGGGCATTCATTCTGACTGGTGGGAGGTGGTATCTGACTGTAGTTTTGATTCACATTTCTCTAATAATTAGCAATGTTGAGCATATTTTCATGTGCTTCTTGGCCATCTATCTGTACGTCGTGTTTGGAAAAATGTCTGTTTTGTTCTTCTGTCCATTTTTTTATTGGGTTGTTTGTATATTTTGGGGATTGATCCCGTATTGGTTGCTTCAGTTGAAAATATTTTCTCCCATTCTGAGGGTTGTCTTTTCATTTGCTTATGACTTCCTTTGCTGTGTAAAAGTGTTTTCTTTCTTGAAATACAGAATTTTATTTAGAAACTAAAGTAGAAAAAAAAATCCTGCCAAGAAATACCAGATGGAAAATGCAGGCTTCCAATAAAATGAAATTTTAGGGCAACAAAAGTCTAAAAGGCCATGAAACAGAAACAGCACCGCTGTGATTTGAACAATGGCTACTGTATCTTGGGGCACTGTTACGCCTCGGAATCTGGATCTTTCTCTGCATTCCACACAGAGCATGCACTACACAACAACTTTATCATATAACACCTGCTGGTTACGCACATTTTAGGACAAGCTACTGCCAGAAGCAGAGCAATAGCAATACATCAGGGACCGAGCAATCTCAGGAGTGGGTGAGGTTGCAGAATTCTGCCAAATGAAGGAACATAATAGGCTGTGAGCAAAGCAAATGGGGGAGTTAAGAAAGGAAATATTTTAAATGTTAATAATTAATTCAGACATTGTGCTAAGTATTGTGCAAAAGAAAATTAACATGTCTGTCTCCAAAGAGATTAGTGCACTGGCAAAGGGTTCCGAGCACAGTGGAGGGCTGTGGACAGCACGCACCAAGAACGCCCAGCCTTGGGGGGAGCGGTGGTCTTCCCTGCTCACTCCCTTTTGACAGAGGTCCAGAAAGAACTGGCAGCACCGTCACCCTGCCTGCTGAGTCTCCACTCTAAGTGGCAAACTGTAAGGCGAGAAAGAAAGGAGCCCCCAAGGGGAGCAGAGATCACTGTAAGCTTCTAAGACAGCAAGATGGGCCATGACTCCCATTCAGATCCCAGAGCTGGGGGCCAAGTCCCCAGAAGTAGCTGTTAAGACTTGAAAACTGGACACTCCGCATTGCACAGAAATATCAAGGACAACTGGAAAAGTCCTCAGAGAAAGGTTCTGTGAGAATCCAGCTCTTGGAAGTAGCACTAAAACACCCACTTTACCGGTGTAAGACAGACATCTAGTGGGGCGCTGAGGCATAGCTCAGGGAGCTCAGCTCTGTGATGATTGGTAGGACGGTGGTTCAGGAGGGAGGCAGTATGTGCATACTCACGGCCGATTCATGGTGTTGTACAGCAGAAATCACACACTGTTCAGCAATTATCCTCCAATTAAAAACACACGGGAAAAAAATTCAAGCTCTTTGACTCAGGGTCTCAGGGCTTGAAAGCCCAACTTCTATTCATCCAGGAAACAAAGCCTGTTGCATCTCAGGAGGAATGCAGTTGGTCAAGGACACTAAAATGGCTTTATGAAGCAACAGACTTACCTTTTGGACCAAGGTCTGCTGGGCCTGAGGGTCAGCCAGCCCTGGGAGGCCTGGGCCAGCAGGTGCCAAAGCTTCCAGGTTCCGGCCCTTCCTTCCTAGAGGACGTCAAACTCACAAAAGCCCCTGCTGTGTTACATTTTGTACTCTGAAGCAAGTTTAATGAGACCCCACGTGTTTGTTTTCATTGCGCTTTCATTAGGGAGGATCAGAGAAAGTGTTGCTGTGGTTTATGTCAAGTGTTTTTCCTGTTCTCCCATCGGATTTTCACAGTATCCAGTCTTACATTTAGGTCTTTAATCCATTTTGAGTTTATCTGTGTGTGTGTGTGGTGTTAGAGAATGTTCTGATTTCACCCTTACCTGTAGCCATCCAGTCTGAAGAGACTGTTTTTCTTTTCTCCTCTGTAGGCAGGGGGGTCTTTCCATGGGTCACCTTTCTGTGGCCCCACAGGTTCAGGCACCCCTGTGCTGAGAGAGCCAGTGACCTCAGTAGAGAATCAGGCAGGCGAGTAAGGCAGGCACCCAATCGCCTGGTGCAGGAGAGGGGCTGGCCGGGACGCTGGATCACCCCCATTTCTCAGCTTTTCTCGAGCATGCCCCCGTCCCACCCCAAGAGGCGCGGATTGCCTCCTTCCTGCATCCTGACCTCGGGAAGGTGGAGAGGCCCACCTTTGCTCAGCCAGGCGCAGGTTCTAACACCGTGGTCCCGAGAGCAGGGTCCCCCGTCTCCCCCGCACCTCCTCACCCCGCGCACTCGTGTTCCAGATGCCTGAGGACAGGGCAAGCACGCCCCGCACCACGACCATGGCCTTCACCTGCTTCGTGCTCTTCGACCTCTTCAACGCCTTGACCTGCCGCTCCCAGGTGAGTCCGCGGCAGGACGGGATCGCAGCCTCCCGGCCCGAGTGCTCTGGCGACTCCTGTGCGCTCACTGTGCCCTTCTCCCCTGCAGACCAAGCTGATCTTCGAGATCGGCTTCCTCCGGAACCGCACGTTCCTCTACTCTGTGCTCGGCTCCATCCTGGGACAGCTGGCCGTCATTTACACGCCGCCCCTGCAGAGGGTCTTCCAGACGGAGAGCCTGGGGGCGCTGGGTGAGTGGGAGGGCTCATGGGGGCCGTCCTCACTGCCTGCCCGGGGTGTGAAGTCCCCTGGAGGGGCCATCCTGAACTTGAGCACCGGGCAGGAGTGGGGGATGCCGTGCGGGCGTGAGAAGGCTCGAAACTGGGGCTGGAGCCCCTGCTGGGAGTCCGAGGAGGGCAGAGGGGTGGCAACACCCTGGCCACTCCCTCCCCATTCCAGGACAGGAGGCCCCGAGCGGGTGCAGAGAGGCCCCAGGGCAGCCGGATGGACCACGGTCTATGCTGGCTCAGCCTCTGACATGCTGCCCGGGCCTAGGAGTGTGTCAGCCCGCCAGGGGCTGTAATGGGGCCTGTGTGACACGGACCCCGCTTACCTGGAGACTGGACTGGGCCAGCCGGCAGTTCCTGCTGAGAAGGCCACACGTGGAGACCACAGCCCTCCGGGCCCCAAGCACACCGGCCCCGCATGCTCTGCTGCGTCCTCCCCAGGCTTCTGGCGGCCCCATCGTTCCGTGAAAGCCGTGCGAGGTGGCCGGTCCTCCTGTGCCTGGAACACTGAGGGGCAGGAACAGAGCGGGAGGAAGAGGCCTGAGGAGCGGCAGTGAGCAGAGCCTGTGCAGGGAGGGCTCCGGGGTGACCCCTGGCCCAGCTTTACACTGGGGTCCTCAGATCCCAGCAGGCAAGGGGGCTGGTGCGACTGCCAGCCCTGCCCAGGATCCGAGGACCATAAAACCATCATCGGTTGTGTCTGAGGTGGTGGAAACAAGGATGCTAGACACCTGGGGACTCTCAGCTTTTTCTTCCCTGAAATCTAAAAACCAGGGTCACTGGGAGTGCAGACAAAAGAAAAAAGCAATGTTTTTACAGCTATTTCCATCCACTGGGAATTCCATCAGGTTACCTTGCGTAAAGAAGTGCGAGATCTGTGCCAGGCACCACAGCTGTCACGAATCCTGGACAACAGGGAGTCAAGCAGAGGCTTGGCTCGGGGGCCAGGCCACCTGGATGAGTCAGGGTGGGGCTGGACTGGGCGCCACGGTCTGCGGCGTCTGCCCCAGGAAGGCTCTCTTTACAGCTGAAGTTGGCAGGCCTGCTTCCCAGCTCTGTTGTTTAGTTGCTCAGTCGTGTCCGACTCTTTGCAGCCCATGGACGTAGCCCTCCAGGCTCCTCTGTCCATGGGATTTTTCCAGGCAGGAATATGGGAGTGGGTTGCCATTTCCTTCTCCAGGGGATCTTCCCAGCCCACATCTCCTGCGTTTCAGGCAGATTCTTTACCACTGAGCCACCAGGGAAGCCCAGATCAGAGCCACCTGCATAGACCAGTAGGTCCTGGTGGAGCTGGCTCTGCAGTGTTCTGCATCCCGGGTTGGAGAGATCTCTGCCCCCTCAGGGGGCATGGACAGTCTGGCCCTTAGCTCCTGCATCCTGGCCCCTCACCTCTGTCTGCAACTGCCCAAAACTAGAGGACAGAGCTCTGTGGCCATGCCAGGCATCGTGCCAGTGCTGGGCATCGAGGGGCTAGGAACCAGAGGGTATGCCGTGCACTCTCTGACCTTTTTCTCTTTTTGTCTGTTGGCAGATCTATTGCTTTTAACTGGATTGGCCTCATCCGTGTTCATCTTGTCGGAGCTCTTCAAGCTATGTGAAAAGTTCTGCTGCAGAGCCCAGAAAGCCCAGACCTCCCAGGAAGATGTATAGTGGACCCTGACCCATGGAAAGGCCCCTAAATCTCTTATTTTTATGTGACTGTGGCCCTCCGCCTGCCCCGTCCCTCAGAGAGGTGTCAGGACATGAGAGCGTCAGGTCCGCTCACCTGGCTGTTCCTGGGGAGCCGGTGGGGAGTGCAGGCCCAGCCCTGAGTCCTCGGTCCCCGTGTGCACCCGCCGCTCCGTGCTGCCGGGCCCCAGGATGAACCGTGAGGAGCCAGCACTATTTATTAAATGACAGTGATTTTTATGAACCACGTCTGGCCCCATATTTGTGCCATTGCTCAGGGCCGCGCAGCCCCTGGTAGGAGGGGACACGGGGTGGGGGGCGGGGACGGAGGAGCAGGGGCAGGATCTGGGCTTCTGGTCACTCTGCCCGTTTCCTCATCCACGAAATGGGGGCTCTGGCTATCTTTAAGGGTGATGCCAGGGGGCCCGATGATTATTCTGTTGGCTTTAATCCACGCTTACCTACAAGTGGCCAAGTGGGGAGATGTGTATAAGAGACAGAACAAAGCCTGTTGCATCTCAGGAGGAATGCAGTTGGTCAAGGACACTAAAATGGCTTTATGAAGCAACAGACTTACCTTTTGGACCAAGGTCTGCTGGGCCTGAGGGTCAGCCAGCCCTGGGAGGCCTGGGCCAGCAGGTGCCAAAGCTTCCAGGTTCCGGCCCTTCCTTCCTAGAGGACGTCAAACTCACAAAAGCCCCTGCTGTGTTACATTTTGTACTCTGAAGCAAGTTTAATGAGACCCCACGTGTTTGTTTTCATTGCTGCTTTCATTAGGGAGGATCAGAGAAAGTGTTGCTGTGGTTTATGTCAAGTGTTTTTCCTGTTCTCCCATCGGATTTTCACAGTATCCAGTCTTACATTTAGGTCTTTAATCCATTTTGAGTTTATCTGTGTGTGTGTGTGGTGTTAGAGAATGTTCTGATTTCACCCTTACC
This sequence comes from Madoqua kirkii, assembly GCA_006408675.1. Classification (NCBI taxonomy): domain Eukaryota; kingdom Metazoa; phylum Chordata; class Mammalia; order Artiodactyla; family Bovidae; genus Madoqua; species Madoqua kirkii. The sequence continues at coordinate 42,875 of SJYC01133091.1, forward strand.
TGTAGCCATCCAGTCTGAAGAGACTGTTTTTCTTTTCTCCTCTGTAGGCAGGGGGGTCTTTCCATGTACGGCCTGAGCGGCCTCAGCGGAGAGGGCCTGGGCTTCTGAAGCTGAGCAGGGCGAGGCCTCTCCCCCCAGAACCAGGACCTCCCACAGCCTGTGCCCTAAGATTGGTTTTGTTGGTGGTGGGGTTTTTTTTCCGGCCACACTGTGAGGCACGTGGGATCTTAGTTCCCTAAAGGGATGGAGCCCACGCCCCCTGCAGTGGAAGTGCAGAGTCCCAACCACTGGACCGCCAGGCGAGTCCCCAGGACCGCTCTCCACACACGCCCACCCTTGCAGCCAAAAGATGGCAGAGGTCTGCAGCCAGGCAGAACCAACCACGGGGAACCAGAAACGGAACTCCGCCTGCCGTGCAATGCGGCCGCAGCTGTGACCTCCCCCTCCCTCAGGGCTTTCCAGAGAAACTGTAGAAGGAGAGCAGAGAAAGACAGAAGGGCATTTGTGTTAAGTAATTAATTAGCTCACCTGGTTGTTGGGGCTGGTGAGACCGACGTCTCCAGGGCAGGCCAGAGGCTTGGGCAGGAGTTGGCACTGCCCTGTCCCTGACCATTGGTCTGGGGGCTAGGATTCTGCTCTCTCACTGCCGCAACCTGACCTCCATCGCTGGCTGGGAACCGAAACCCTGCTTCAAGCTGCTGCAGGCTGAGATCACCAGAGGTCACTTCAAGTCAAGAAAGAGAAGGATGCATCATCATTAATAAAATTCAGAAAGAATTTTCTGATAACAAGAGAAAAAAGAAAGGTCTAGAAATCAGAAAGGAAGGGAAATTATCCTTACTTCCAGGTATGCCATCATACTAGGTGCAATCAACACAGTATACACTTTAAACTGGACAATCTTGTACGTCAATTAATTCTCAGTAAAGCTGGAGGGGAAAAAAGAGAAGTCACACAGCCAAAACATAACAGAAAGATGCTTTACAGTGCTGGGGGAAGATGTCAAAATATCTTAAAAAAAAAAAGGCAAAAACAATCTTTTGAAAATTAAGGCAAAATTTTCTTCAGACCAAAAAAAAAAAAAAGATCCTAATAGCTGCAGGCCTGCAGAGAATCATGGATAATCAGAAGCAGTAACCAGCAGGGGTTCTCGATGCACGGTTCCCCACACCAGCCACGGCAGTATCACTTGGGAATTTATGAGCAATGTCAACTCTCGATCCCTGCCGAGAACTACTAAACTCTGGGGGTGGATTATATTCCCTCTTTTTACTATAAAAGTGTTCACATGTAAATAATTTTTTCAGAAGAAAGAAGGAGTATGAACCCTAGATTTCATTCTGATTAACCCTATGGACAGAGGAGTCCATGGGGTCGCAGAGAGTCGGACACAACTGAGCGACTAGCACACACAACCCTTAATTAGTTGTGTGATCCTGGCCAAGTCACTTCATTACAGCACCTTAACTCTTGGTGACTTAGAAATTATAACTGATAAAATGATAACGATAAAATTTATTGTGTCTCACTGTATGCCTAGAATTCTATCAAGTGGTACAAAGGAACAAAGGACTGTTCTCCAGGCATCAGGGTTGGGGTGTGGGGGTAGGAGGAAAAGCAATATGGTTTCTGGAGAAACCATCAACTATTATAGAGAAGATACATCCCTGACGGCTCGGCGGATGAAGAATCTGCCTGCAATGCAGGAGACTCGAGTTCCATCCCCGGGTCGGGAAAATCCCCTGGAGAAGGAAATGGCAAACCCATTCCAGTATTCTTGCCTGGGAGAATTCCACGGACAAAGGAGCTTTGCAGGCTACAGTGCAATTGGTCACATGAGAGTTGGACTCAACTGAGCAACTAAGCACACAGGTAGAGAAGAAAACCCACTTCATTCCATCATGAAGAAGTAACACTTTAAGATCTTGGTATATGTTTATATACCTTCCAGACATTTTACGAACTGCATAAACATGTCTTTTTAAGAAAAAATAAAAATTTGACTATTCTGTTAAAAAAAAAAAAGGTGGGGGGGGAGGGACTCGAGGTGATCCTGATGTGGGCTCAAGGTCAAGAACCACTGGGTAAAAGAATCAGCAAGGTGACTGGGCACAAATTATGTTGAGAGCCTCCCAGTATTCAGTCATCGGTTTGGGGGATGGGGGAGAGCCCACTCCCAGAGCCAGCAATGACAACAAATTCACATAGCAAACTTGGATGTTCCTGTTCTTCGAGAGGAAGCAGCAGCGTCAGCCAGTGTCAGATCTGCCTACGTCCATCTGGAAAATTCCATACCATGGTACTATTCTGGCTGTGCCTCCTGGCATGCGGGATCTCACTTCCCCGACCAGGGGTCAGACCTATGTCCCTACAGGGGAACCAGGGAGTCTTAACCACTGGACGGCCAGGAAAGCCCCCTAGCAAACATTTTAGATATAGTCAAAGTGCTACCACAGAGCAGACAGAATCAAGCATTTGAAGGGGGGCGGCGGGGGGGGGAGTAACAGAAATAGCTTTTACGTCTTTTTAACATAAAAGTGAATCACTTTGCTGTACATCTAGAACTAACACAACACTCTAAATCAACTATAGTTCGATATAAAGTAAAAAAAAATGTTAAAGAGAATCAAAAATTTTAAAAAAGGAAATACAATTTGGATGGAGCAAAGATTTAGGAGAAGGACTAGAAAACACAGCAGTAGTAGAAGAAAACGGGTTTTGAGCAGCAGGTAGACAAAAGCTGACTTTTAATAGCTGGTGAAAACATGGCCAGTGGGCACGCCAGATCTCAAAGTATAAACTGAGCTTGAAGGAGATGTCTTACTTCGATAATATCTAGATAAAAAAGCATGTACCTTTTGATCCAGTAACTTGGCTTCGAAAGATGCATCCTCCAGACAGAACCACAGAAAGATGAGCATAAACGATGTTCCCTCCAGTGGCGAACAGTTACAGACAGACCGTTCCCAAGCCGGAGATGGCTGAACGCCGGAAAGAATGGGGCATCCATCTCACGGGATGCCACACGGTCACGGAGAACAAAGTGGGAGATACGGAGCCATCTCTACCCAAAAAAGGTGAGGGACAGACCAGGGTGTGTAACACTCTACCTCTAGGGAAGAAAAGGCTAGAGGGGCACAGGAGTTAGACTTAGCTTTCAGGTTACACTCTTTTGTATTTTGACTTCTTTTGCCACATATGCATAAGCTAATCTTTTAATCAGAAAATATAGTGGGTCCATCAACAGATGAATGGATAAAGAAGATGGTGTGTGTGTGTCATGGAATACTACTGACCCATAAAACACCATGAAGTTCTGCCATTTGCGGCAACATGGATGGACTTGGAGGACATTGTGCTAAGTGAAGTCAGACAAAGATAAATATGGTCTGGTATCGCTTATACATGAAATATAAGAAATAAACTATTGAATCAAACAAAAAAGCAGCAGACTCACAGAGAACAAACTAGGGGTTACCAGTGGAGAGGGGCGATAGAGGGGGCTGGGGGAAAATTATGGGGTTACAAAATCATGTGTGTGAGACTTTTGAAAATTGTAAAGCACTAGAGAATTTAAGCACTGGAGAAGGAAATGGCAACCCACTCCAGTATTCTTGCCTGGAGAATCCCAGGGATGGTGGAGCCTGGTGGGCGGCTACCGTCTATGGGATCACACAGAGTCGGACACCACTGAAGCAACTTAGCAGCAGAGAATTTAAAGCATCCTTCCTTCAATGGAAAGAAAAAATTTTCTGAAAAATAACTATGGTAGGAAAAAAGTTAACAACAGCCATGCTTTGAAAAGTTGTTTAAAAAGTTATGTTTAAAAGCCATGTGTTAAAAAGTTAACACAGCGCTTCTCAGCCCTTCCTTCCAGCACCTTCAGGGACCCTGATCTCTTTTCTGATAAGGGAAGGAGGCCGCCTCCCATACAACCCGAACTTTTATCCCCTTTTTATCAAAGAACAAATTCCTCATGTGTTAAAACTAGCATTGCAGGTTTCCCAGGCCCAGGAGGGGCGTGGTTCCTCTGCTCACTGGTCAGTGTGCGCGGGCCCTCAGCTCATGGGGTCCCACAGCTGCCCCACGCCCATGTGCCCTCCACAAGGGCACGTCCCCCGGGTTACCAAGTGCCTGGGCCGGGCACCTGCTCCCGTCCTGTAGCTGAGCTATCCTGGGAAACCATCAGGCCCCTGGGCATGACCTGCACTCTTGTGAGAAGAGACACGAAGCAGGAAAAAACAGGCCCGGATACCTCCAGCTTCTCTGACAGCCACACACAGTAAATGGTATTGAACAGACCTTTTAACATTAGCGAGGTATTATTCCACTGCATTTTTATAAAAATTCTGTAACAGACTGAAGACTCGGGGCCTAATTCTTCAGATTATGGAAAGGATATCTGAGGATCCTAACATCCTGTGTTTGCTTCCCATCTGTCAGGAAGCCACAGAACGCACCCGAGAAGCTGTTAAAAGTGGCCCTTTTAGGAAAGTCAATCAGGACAGAGCGTGCGTGTCACTGTTGCGAGTGTGTGTTTCCTTGTGAAGGCTCGTTTGCAAGGCCTTCCGCTCGGGGCTCAGCAGTAGGTCTCACGAGCCTCCTGTAGAAAGCGCAGAGCCCGCAAGTACACACAGCTTCGGTTCACTATGGCTTATAATCGGGGCGACTCAAGAATAAGGCAGCATTTATTGTCAGATCTGCAGAAGGACAGTGTGGAGCAGGGGAAGACAGAGGCAGGTGCTTAGGGCTGAGCCTGCAACACCCCTGAGCTCGATTTTCAGTGTGGCAGGAGGTTCTCTGGGCCATCCTCGAGGGACGGGGCTGGACTGGACAGGGCCCAGCCCACCCACATCTCCGCTAGCGTGGCAGGGTCACTGTTTACGGCAAGTCCACAAGGCCACGGTACACACCGTCCCCTGGGGGGCAGCACGGGGCGATGCTGGAGGCCAGGAGCCCAGGCCGGTCCTGTTGAGTCACTCGCCCCCAGCTCTTGCGACAGGCCGCCTGTGTATCAGCACGACCCTCGGCCCTGAGTGTGCCCATGTTTACATCAGAAACAGGACCGCCACTCCGCCACTCTGCAGCTCTGCTCACCTCCTGGTTTCCTCCAAGCACAGACCCACCTAAAAAAGCTGAGAAAGGCCGACATCCAACCTTGCTGAAGATCCAGGTCACTGTCATCTTCAAAATCTCCTATTTCCCCCATTAGTACACTGCTAACACTTTTTTTTTTTTTTTAGAAATATAGAAATTTCGTATCAGAGGAAATTTCTACTCCCCAAAGAACAGGGATTCCCAGCTGAGCACCTCTGCCCTTGACAAGAAGAAATGGAGCCTCAAGGTTCTTAACTGGGGGGCTTGAGCAGAGGCCCAGTGACCCCCAGTGAGTGGAAACGACCTCCCCCACAACCACCACCACTGCAAGAACTCCAGTCCCCAAAGACGGCAGCTCCAGCCAGTCTCAACATCTCAGCGTCCTCTTTGGATTTCATCCTTAGGGCATGAGCCAAGTCTAAGGATCAGGTTGCTAGCTGTATATGCAGGATTCCGGGGGGAGACACCCCCGCCGATGGGCATTTGGCAACAGAGGAACTGTACTCTGTGCAGACTGGGCACCGCCGGGACCCCTGGGATGTGACCCACACGCTCTGGACCAAAGTCAGGCCTCCAAGGGACGCAGGAGGGTCGGCAGGCTGCATTCCGGCTCCAGGGTGGCCCATGCCAGCCATCATCATTGCTCATCAGGAACCTCCCGGAGCCCTTCGCTGTGGCGGCCCCGCCCACTGGCTTCCAGCAGGGCCCGGGCCTCAGGGTCGATGTCCAGAATGCTCCTGGTTTTCCTGACCTTGGGAAGAAGGAAGGAGGGGTGTGTTTTGTGACCAAAACCAGCCAGTGATGTCCTGCCGCTGGCACATTTCTCAGAGCTGACTCGGGGCTTTACTGATGCCACAAGGGAAATGCAGGAGGCAGGGGTCTGGCCCCGCCCTCACTGTGTGCCCCACCCCCACCCCATCACCTCGACCCTGGGAGGCCATCGCTGGGAGGTGACGCGGTGCAAGGAGGCCAACAGCTCATTGATGAACCCTGGATTCGGAAGGGACCCCACCTCCCTGGGGTGGCTCTTTCAGGAGACCCCCCCAGCAGATCCCAGACAGGACTCCCCCCCAGCTGTGCACCCACAGGCATTCCTCTGGCCAGCGACGGCTGCTGGAAACAAGTCTGGGAAAAACCATCTCCAGGTGGAGGTGTGAAAGGTGTGCAAGGGATCAAGCCGAGAGAGGGGAGAAGCGCCCCCACGCTCACCGGCTCTGCCTTCGGGGCATCTCCCACCGCCCACACTTCCATCTTCTGGAACTGGAAGTCCTCCTGGGCAGACAGCTGAGGGCTGCCGTACGTGGTGCATGTGGGCTTGGCCTTGCTGTGTCCTTTCCCGAAATCAACATCGATCCACAGCCCAAAGTAACCGTGCTGTCCTCCCATGCCCTGTGGAGGTAGGCGCATCAGACCCCGAGGCCCACCTCAGCCTTCAGGCCACAAGGGTGTGCGGAAGCGAATGCAACTTTCTTTTTTTCTTAACTGTGAATGGTATGGATTGGTACAACTGAAGGGTCCCACTGCAGGTGCCTAGAACACTCATCCAGGTGTCCTGAGTCCCACCCAGTGGCTCTTTCTCACAGGGCTGCACTCGCATGAAACACAACAGGTCCTCCTTGGTGGTCCAGAGGCTAAGACTCTGCACTCCCAATGCAGGGCGGGGGCCGGGTTCCATCCCTGGTAGGGGAGCTAGATCCCACACACCACAGCTCAGTTTGCCCGCCTCAACTGAAGACCCAGCGCGGCCAAACAAATAAAAGATCTTAAAAGGAAATGCAAGTGACACCAGAGGACAAAAAAGTACAGACGATCAGACCCAGACACTGCAGTCCGTAAAATGAGGGGAGAGGCCCACCCAGCACGCGAGGCCGGGAAACCTGTGTCCGCACCCCAGGCCCCAGGCCCCTGTGCTGGAGCAGGCCTGCAGGGAGCGGAGGAGGACGCTATCCGGCTCTAGGCGAGAGGCCGGTGGAAACAGGCCACTGTTCAGCCTCTCTGGTCCCCTTCTCCGGGTGCCACCTCCACCACTGCCTCTACCCCGGGGCCCTGAGGCCAGGAGTTATCACTGAGCAAGGGACCGATGCGGACACCGCTGCACTTGGGGGCCGCCTCTCCTCGCCAGCCAACTACTGATCCCCTGAGGCCAAGACCCTTGCCCCTGTCAACACCAAACTGCCCTTTCAGAAGGCATCTCAGGCTGTCGGGGGGCCCGAGGGAGCCCCAGAGAGAACCGAGGAGGAGCTCAGGGCCCACTCCACACCGCCGAGGTAGACCCACCTTCCCCACCCCTCAGCGCTGCAGTCGGGACTGGGAATTTCCCAAGAGATGCTTTTCGTTAAGCAGCAGGGAAGAGGAGGAGGCTGGGGCTGCCAGGAGACAGCTCTCGCACCTGAGGTCACCATCTGTGCGGGTGCCCATCCCAGCTCCTCGCCCAGCCCTGTCCCCATGTCCCCCACCGTCACCTGTGGGCTTCACCCCTGCCCACTTCTTCCTGCTGCTGAGTCCAGCCTGGCGGGTCCAGGGAGCCTAGCCCTGCCCCCAGCATGAGTGCCAGGGCGGCGTCTCCAGTGACAAAGGCCACAGACCAACCACCTGATGATCAGGAAACTGGCGGAACCCGTCATTCGCACACAAAGCCCAGAAATGCCCCAACAGAGGCCCCATGTTTTTCCGAGGGAGAAGGTCGGTCCTGGCTGTCCCTCCCGGCACCAGCACCCTGAGATCTGGGCAGGATGGACTGGACACCACACGCTGCCCGACGAGTGGGCGTGTGCCCCGGGGCACGTCAGGGCCGGGGCTGGCACCGTGGGGTGGACGGCACCGCGGGGCCGTGCCCTGCCCCCGTCCTTACCAAGCCGTTGGGGATGGTCTGCTGCCCTTGATTCAGGTACATGTAGTGGTCGTTGTAGCCCGTGCAGGTGTACACGGCCATCCTGGGGGAGACGGAGAACAGGAAGCACCTGTCGTCCCCTGAAAGTGAGCAGAGTGCAAAGAAGCCGGATCACCCACTGCAGCCGGGCATGGGGAGGAGCAGGAAACGCCAACAGGCTCGCTCAGAAGGCCGAGCTGGAGGAGCTTCTCTAGGTCCTCGGTGTGCAGGGGTTGGGGAGGGTCCCCATGTAGGAGCAGAGCCCTCAGACCAGCGGGCAGATCCCAGACCCACAGCTGCCCAGGGCCCATAGGATGAGCTGCGGCTGGGAGGCGAGGGTGACCGCCAGAAAGGAACATGGCGTCTGCCTGCTGGGGATGCCGCCCCGCCTCCCAGAGTCAGAAAGAGCAGCCTCGTCTCCACATGCGTGCAAGGGGCAGGCGGTCGGGGCAGGCGGTCACTGCAGGCCCTGGCTGGGTGCCTGCACAGCCTCAGGCATGCCATCCAGAGAACAGAGGATGCCTGCAGATGCAGCTGGCTGGGGAGGGGGGCGCACCCAGGGAGAGGTGAGCCTCCACCTTCACCTTCACCTGGGCACAGGCACAGGCATGCTCCACTCAGCGGAGATGAGGAGCCCTCCACCTCAGACTCCTTCCCCACCCCCATGCGCTCACTGCGGGGTGGTGACGGAGGGCACACACCCCCACCCCGGGGAGCTCCCAGCTAGGTGGGGACCAGAGACGTGCCCCACAGCTGTGGGACCTTCGCCAGAAGCACTGCCCTACCCCAGTGACGGTGTGAGGGCACCTGAGAAAGGAACCAGCTCAGGCTCTGGGGAAGGGAGCTCCAGGAAGCAGGCAGGGAGCCCAAATATGGAGCGGGGACACGAGGCGGGTGTGGAGCCCCAGGAGGCCTTAGGGAGGACGGCCCTGGGTGGCACAGAGTCAGGACCCGCGATGCTCAGGCCTCCCCTCCAGATGGACCCCGGGGGCCTCCACGGGGACTCAGCTCCTCTGAAACCAGGAAGGACGGCCTGAGATGGAGAAGGCCGGGTGGGGGCCCTCCATGGAGGAGGGACCCCCACGGGGATGAGGCAGGCCTGAGGGAGCAGCGGGACCCCTTGGCTGTAGAGCGAGGTTTGTGGGTGCCGGAGTCGGGGAGGAAGGAAGGTGAGCCCGGGGAGGCCACCGGGACTGGGAGACACAGGGCTGCCCTCCAGGCTGAAGACTCAGGCTTGAGTCCGTGTGCCCAGAAGGATGGGTCTTGCTCAAGTAACAGCCTGGTCCCACCTGCAGCCCCGGGACCATCACTTCACCTGCTGGTCCCAAGGCTGCCTTTCAGCCAGTGTTCACCGGCTCCCGGTGCTGAGCGAGGTGCCGGAGCCACAGAGCACGGACCCTATGCTAGTCCATCCTGGGATCCACACCCAGGGGGAAGGGCCACCTGTGGAGACGACCCTCCACTCCAGGGCGCAGGGCAAGCACCAAGGAGTCACATGATACAAAGGCATCAGTCCCACGGGGGGCTCCTCGCCCGACTCCCACCACCACACCACCCCCCTTCACCCCAAGGTTTACAGGCTGCCCTCCCCATGGTTCTGGGAACCCAGGCCCAGAGAGGGTAAAGCACCCTTCCCAGGATGAAGCCAGACTCTGCCCAGTGCTGCGGGCCTTTGGCTGCCCCTCAGCCGGCAGAAGAGGAAAGGAAGTGACCCTGTGGGTGTCACGTCTCCTCAGGGCGCAAATACTCGAGATGACTGGGGGACCAACAGATGAGAAACACCCAGGACGTGAAAGGCATCTGCGAGGCTGGGCTGCCCCCTGCTGGAATCCTGGCAGAAAGAGCTCACGTCTGAAAACCTGGTAACTGCTCTTTTCCACAGTTCTTCAAGCAGAGGATTGAATGCTGCTCTCGTAAACGAAAGCTGGAGACACAGCGGAGCTGACCTTTGGATTAATAAGAGAGGAGCTGGAAGAAGCGCAAGTTTCGTCTAGATAATAATGACTCTCGGGCCTGTTCTTCCACGTGCTTGAGCAGAGCCTCCAATCACACAGAGACCCAGCTATTTACCCCCAGGGAACCCTCCCCGTGATGCCGTGACAAGGTGGGCAAGCGGCTCTCTGTCCTAAACCGTGTGTACCGACAGCGGAGCCAGAGCTGGGCTCCTGCGGTCCTCCTGCAAGTTTGGGGCGTGGGTGGGTGTCCCCAGAGGATGCTGGTATGGCTGGCTCCCCAGTAAAAAAAAAAAACAACAAAAACTGAAACCCTGGGCACTGACACTCTAACACAGCCCCGCTAGACAGCACTGCACCATTTAATGATGCTGAGCCGCTGTTTCCTCACCTGAAATCCAGGGGTGAGGACACCTGTCCGGCTTCCCTGACCCAGCAGCCAGCGGCTATGCAGAAACGCGTGAAGTTAAACCTCCATAAACACTTCCCCATCCTCCCAAACACGTCCAGAAAAAAACGCTTGGGGGAGGAGACGGAAGGAACAGCGCACACGGGCTGGCGGGCTCAGAGGTAGGTCCCCATGTGGCGGCCGAGGGAGCAGAACCCGCCAGGAGCGCTACCAGCGTGGGGCAATTCACCTTGAAACTGAGGCTTGACTTCCCAGGAGCAGGAGGCGAAGCCCCCAAACACGTGGCCATCGCAGTCCTGGAGCAGCACCAGGCAGGGCCCCCCGTGTGCGATGTGCCCGCAGAGCTGGGCGAAGCTGTTCCCGTGGAGCTCGGTGGCGAAGAGCAGGCGCCAGCGGAGCCGCCGCTCCTGGGGCAGGTGCGAGTTGACGTAGATGACGGACAGGACATCCAGGACGCTGGCAAACTCCCGCTGCGGCTCCACCTGGCGCTCGGGGACCAGCGTGGCCAGCTCAAGGGACGAGCGCAGGAGGAGGAAGCCCTGGTGGATGACCAGGCTCAGAAACGTGGCCACGTGGTGGGCCCGGAACACCCAGTCCTCGAGCACGGCCCGGTCGCAGTCGAGGTCCAGCCACTGAGGCCCCAGAAGCTTCCCGCCGCCTAGTGGAGGAGAAAACAGCGCTAGGGGGTGGGGGGCAGTGACATCATCCTCCGTCTGCTTTCCTGAACCTGCTCTGTCCCACAGGGGAGCCACGCGTGCGGTTTGTCCGCATCAGGATGTGTGGTGAGTGTCAGATGCACACCCCATTTCAAAGACTCGGTGTGGAAAAAAAAAAGAGTGTAAATAACTCGTGTTGTTTTTTTTTTTTTAACACTGCCAAGGTTAAAGTATACTTTGGAAATTTTCTTAAAATTAATCTCACTTGTTTCTTTTTGCTATTTTCACGTGGTTCCTAGAATATTTAAAATTTCACATGTGGTTCGCTTTGCAGTTCACAACCTACCCCTGTTGGACGGTGCTCATCTAAAAAACTCAACATCAACGCTCTTATCTTTTCTCTGCATTCCCAGCTGCATTTCAGAGGCCCAGGAGACAGTTACACCCTCCCCCTGGGGCCCTGAAACTCCCCAGCACCCCTTCCTGAGAGGGCTGGCTGCACCTAAGCCACTAGTTTAACCAAGCCGTCTGGGAAGGGCTCAGACGCCCACTGCCCTACAGGGACGTCAGGCTGGCGGTGGGGGAGTCGCTAAGTCGTGCCTGACTCTTTGTGACCCCACGGACTGTAGCCGCAATCAGGTTCCTCTGTCCATGGGATTTCTCAGGCAAGAATACTGGAGTGGGTTGCCATTCCCTTCTCCAGGGGATCTTCCCAACCCAGGGATCGAACCCTGGTCACCTTCATTGGCAGGCGGGTTCTTTACTGACTGAGCCACCAGGAAGCCCCACATCAGGGGAGAGGTTGGTAACGTCCTGGGCACCCCTCGATTCGTCTGGGGAGAACGGGTTTCATTAACTACGAATTATGCTTCATTGTTTCTAAGCAACACCTATGGCTCTGAGTTCCGTCTTAAGAACAGAGGTGGCGCCAGAAGACAGACTAGTGGGACTCCATCCAAACACAACGGCCTCATACGTTCACAGCAGATTGTCTTATTACTCTTTCCAGGTCCCAACTATCTCGCTTAATGTTTCAATCTCTGTCTAGAAATCCAGCTTTATGATAAACCAGTAATTCTTTTATAAAATAAGTCAACTTTGTTTTATACGTCAACAAAGCTATAAGATTCACCCCAAGGTATTTTTAAATTCCAAGAAGATTGAAATATATACTGTTTCTCTCCCAACAACAGCAGAACATGTTCTTCTCCAGGAGGTCTGGAATATTCTTCAGAACAGACCATATATTAGGCCATAAAGCATGCCTTGATAAACTGAGAAGATCTGAAGTCACACAATGTATGTTCTTCAATCACACACAATAAAATTACAACTCAGAAGGCAATTTGGGAAATTCACAAATATGTAGAAATTAAAGAGCACACCTCTGAAACAACCAATGGGCCAGACAGAGAAGAAATCATGAGGGAAGCCGGAAAACACTGAGCTGAATGAAAACAAGAACACAGCATAGAAACCTGATGCGATTCAGCTGAAGTAGCGCTTAGAGGGAGACGCACGGCCATAAACGCCGATATGAAAAAGAAGAGCGACCTCAGATCAATAACCTAACCTCCTACCTTGAGAAACCAGACGAAGAAAACCAAACTAGACATTGGAGTCAAGTGGTTAGGAGTCCGCCTGCCAGTGCAGGAGACATGGGTTTGATCTCTGGTCTGGGAAGATCCTACGTGACCCAGGCAACCAAGCCCACACACCACAAGCACTGAGCCACGTGCTCCAGGGCCCGCGTGCCACAGCTACTGAAGTGCGTGCGCCTGGAGCCCACACTCTGCAACCAGAGACACCACCATGATGAGAAGCCCAGGCGGCACACTAGAGAGCAGCCCACTCACAATTAGAGAAAGCCCGCACACTGCCGGGAAGACCCCGTGCAGCCAGAATCAAGTAAGCAAGAAGCAAGAATACATCTACAGGCCGTCATCAAAAAACATCTACAAAATATAAATGCTGGAGAGGGTGTGGAGAAAAGGGAACCCTCCTACCCTGTAAACTGGAACAGCCACTATAGAGAACAGTATGGAGGTTCCTCAGAAAACTAAAAACAGAGCTACCACATAAGCCAGTAATGCCACACCTGGGCACACACCCAGACAAAACTACAATTCAAAAAGATCCATGCACCCCAAGGTTCACAGCAGCACAACAGCCAAGACATGGAGACAACCTGCGTGCCCACTGGCAGAGGAGGGGATAAAGAAGATGTGGGGCCTACATACAGCAGAATGTTGCTCAGCAATAAAAAAGGGCAAAGGCAGGCCATCTGCAGTGACACGGATGGACCCAGAGACGATCACATTGAGTGAAGGAAGTCAGAAAGAGAAAGACAAAGTATGCTGTTGCTTCTATGTGGAATCTAAAAAACGACACAAGCCAGTACACCTGAGACACAAAAGCAGACAGCACACACAGCAAACAAACACAGCAAACAGATGCGTGGCTGCCGATGGGGAGAAAACTCGGGAGGACAGACTGGGAGGGTGGGGCTGTGCGTGCATGCACGCACACCTGGTCGTGTCCGACTCTCTGCAACCCCGTGGACTGTAGCCCACCAGGCTCCTCTGTCCATGGGATTTCCCAGGCAAGAGTACTGGAGCAGGTTGCCATTTCCTCCTCCAGGGGGTCTTCCTGGCCCAGGGATCGCACTGCGTCTCTTGTCTCCTGTACTGGCAGGCGGGCTCTTCATTACTGCGCCATCTGGGAAGCCCGAGGTTGGGGCTAGCAGATGCAAGCTATCATCTATGGAATGGGGTAAACAACAATGTCCCACTGTAGAGCGCAGGGAACTATATTCAATATCCTGCTACAGATTATAATGGAAACGAACATATTTAAGTCTAAACGAGTCACTTTGCTGTACAGCAGAAATCAACACAACACAATCCACGATACTTCAATTAAAAAAAAAAAAAGAAAATCCAAACTAAATCTAAAGGAAGCAGAAGAAAGGAAATAAAAGACTTGAAGATAAATAAACTAGAGGTTAGACCACAGAGAAAGTCCACAAAACCAAAAGCTGGCTCTTTGAAAATAACAAGAAATGAACACACCTTTAGCTAGACTGACCCAGGCTCAGATGACTAACATCAGAAATGAGGGTGGCGACATCACTACGGACCTGGCAGAAATTAGGATCATAAGGAAATACTACAAACAACTGTACGCCAAGGAAGAGATGATCTCAATGGTCCTCCAAATTTGGAAGACGCACACTTGCTGACTTTAAACTTTAATACGAGATGGCGTGGAGCCACTCTCGGACGCCACGGTCTAGGGACTAGGGCGGGGCACTTGCCTTGAAGCCTCATCTCGGAGCACAGCTGGGCAGCCAGCACCTGCACCCTGGATGGGGAGCCTGGGGGCGGCTTCTGACTCCAGCCTCGCAGCTGCCGTCTGTAGTTTAGCACGTGTACCACAGAGCCAACCAAGTCCTCTGTAAACTTGGAAGATCACAATTTCACCGTTAATTGCACCACCATTGTACCTCTGACCCACATCAGATCAACATGGAGAAGGGCGTCCTGTCTCACTAAAGCCAACATGGTGGACCCCAGGGTGGGAAGAACCACGTGACTTGGGTAGTTATTCAGTTTTCCAACGATGCCCTCAGCTGGTCTAGTTGGCCGACGCCTCTTTGTCCGGGAGTCCTGACCTCAACCGGTTATGTGTCCAGGGCCCCCCAGGGGGCACTTCTGCACAAGGCCTCCATCAGCTGCTGCATCATCCTGAGCCCCCCACCAAAGGCCACCAACACTGCCTGGGGCGGCTGCGAAGCGCCTGGTGGCCTCTCACCTTGTGGACGTCTCTTGCTTTCACGGGACCTCCTGAGGCGGAAATCATGTTCAGGATCACGAGACTCTTCTCCTCGGCAGTTCCTTTCAACAGGTGGGACATGGACACTGTGAACTGTTCCTGGGAGACACGCTCGCTGGGCCCCTTTGCCTTCCCGCTGTCGTCCACCCTCCGCATGCCCTCGAACAGTCTGGTGACCATCTCTGGGGGAAGAGCGTCCCCCACATGGCCCTGCGGGGACGAGCGGGTGAAAAGCCCAGACAGGGTGCACGTCAGACGCAGTAGGATGATGGGCAAACAGCTAAGGGACCAAGACCAACCGCTGCTGCCAGCAGAGAACCTTCCCAGACCCCTGGTGCACCATCCCTGCCCACTAAGGGTGTCATACCACCCCAGGACCCACATCCCTAACGTGTCCCGGCCTGTGGCTCATCTGGGCCATCAAACTCTTCCATCATCTGTCCCCATCCTGCCCTCCAGACTTCCCAGTCTCCCCAGACTGGCCATGCCCTTCCTGCCTCTGGCCACTGGCTGCTTTTCACACTGCTAACATCTTCTCCATTCTAGTTCCAGAAGCTGTCATTTGCCTATCTGGATTTATTTCCACATGGAACATACGGTCTGTGTAGCGCTGCACTGGTCTCCTCTAGATTAGGGACTTCCAGATATATTAACTATCTATCCAAGTTCTTTGTGCTCCATATGAATTAGAAAGTGGGGGAGGGATAAACTGGGAGATTGAGATTGACATATAAACTCTCACTATATATAAAATAGGGTTTCCCTGGTGGCTCAGACAGTAAAGAATCTACCTGCAATGCAGGAGACCTGTGTTCTGTCCCTGGGTTGGGAAGATTCCCCTGGAGAAGGGAATGGCTACCCACTCCAGTATTCTTGCCTGGAGAATTCCATGGACGAGGATCCTGGTGGGCGACAGTCCATGGGGTTGCAATGAGTCAGACACGACTGAGCGACTAACATACACACACGTATATAAAATAGGTAACAAACAAGGAGCTGCTATACAGCTCAGGGAATTCTACTCAGCCCCTGTAATGACTTAAATGGGAGAAGAATCTAAAAAGGAGTGGGTGCACGTGTTTGTATAACTGACTCACCTTGTTCACCTGAAACTAACACAAGATTGTAAAGTCACCGGATGGGCCAAAGATGTCTGTGCTGTTGCTGCCCTCTGAGCACCCAAACGCACGCGGTGAAGAGCCCCACGGAACGGGGCCAAAAGATGGGGAAGCGGGCAGTTTTCACTCCTTGTCAGGGGCACCCTGACCCTGAAACTTCACTATTTTGGCAAGGGAAAACAACCAAGTTCCTAGGACATCAAACACTTACGAATCCTGAAGGCCAAGGTGGACTTGAGACTTGGCGGTTATCAGACCCACAAATACAGCCTGGGCAGCCCGTCACCCATTGCAAGGAGAAATCAGGGGACGGTGGTGCAAGAGACAGGAAGCAGCCAGCCCCTCTGGTCAACCGCAAGTGGGAAAAGTCCCTGAACAGCGTGAGACGAAGGCAGAGTGGAGCAGCGGCCACACTGGCCACGGAGCCCACAAGGCTGACAGTCGGTACTGTTTCTTCACAGGAAACACATCTCTCCGTGTTCCCACACCTGCCTTACAGGAACTGAGGGTCAGTGGCAGCCTGACTCCTGCTCCAGACTAAACACGAACTCCCAGCTGTTACCCTTGCCTTCAGCGCCTGCAGAGAGAAGGATCTGGGCGAGGCACTGGAGCCAAGCTTCTCCGACGACAGAGCATCAAACAGCCTGTTGACCTCGGCCTGCTCCGTGGGGAGAAACCGTGAGGAGTGCTCCTGTCCTGGGCGACTCTTGCTGTTCCCCATCTGTCCCTGCAGCTGGTGGGACTCTGCAGGAGAGAAGGTAACACCTGTTAGAGACAGAAATCAAATATGTATAGGTTGCTCAGTCGGTAAAGAATCCGCCTGCAGTGCAGGGGATCCAGGTTTAATCCCTGGGTTGGAAAGATCCCCTGGAAAAGGAAATAGCAACCCACTCCAGTATCCTTGCCCGGCGAATCCTACAGACAGGAGGAGCCTGGTGGGCTACAGTCCATGGGGTCCCAAGAGTCGGACACATGACTTAGCGACTAAACTGCATATATATTTTAACTATTTTGCTGTTTTATCTTATTTTATTGCTGCATGTCATGAGGGATCTTAGTTCCCTCACCAGGGATTGAACTCTTGCCCCTTGCATTGAAAGTGTGGCATCTTAACCACCGGACCACCAGGGAAGCTCCAAAATATGTCAATCATAGAAAATAAATGTCAATAATTACATGGTCAAGGTAAGCAACATTGATTTACTTGCAAAATGCAGCAAAAATGCAGACCTATGTAGTGTTTGGATGTGGTAGAAATTCTTATTTTTTTTTTTAGTTGCTCAGTCATGTCTGACTCTTTGTGACCCCGTGGACTGTAGCTCACCAGGCTCCTCTGTCCATGGGGATTCTTCAGGCAAGAATACTGGAGTGGGATGCCACTTTCTTCTCCAGGGGACAAATTAGTTGACACAAATAAAATGTGAAAACTCAATCAAATTCTTCTGACTTCTCAATGTCTGCTCATAACTGCTAGCCATCTGGATTTCTTTGTTCCAAAATACTTTCTAAGCTAATGTAACTAAAAGGTAGAAAAATTAGGATTTTAATCTAAATATTCATTTTTTTAAAAACCTGAGTTGAAAAAATAATCTATAAGGGTGGATGATTACACGTATTTAAATAAAATCAACACCTTGCAAGTATCACCTACAGAGCAGAAGTGCCGTGGGACATGTTCTTCCTTTGCGATCCTGGCTTCTTGTGGTGGCTGGGCAGCCTCGGGCAAGTGACCGAAACTCTCTGCACCCCAGGTTCCTCGTTTGTAAAGTGGGAATAATCACAGCCTAACCTCATATGGATGGGATCATGGCACACATTGGTCAAAGCTGTGAGAACACAGCCCAGGCCTCATCTCTGGGAGGGATACTAAGAGAGGCTAGCACCCAAAGGCAGGTGGCCCAGAGGCTGCAGTCGGGTACCAGACCTCATCACAGAAAGGGGTCCAGTGCCATCCGATCCACGGATTCAGACAGAACAGCACATCTGAAATGAGACAACCACGTAGGAGGCACAGTGCCACAGCTTCCTAACTCTTGTCTTTAGACTTCATCTGGGACCCACCATGGTCAAACTGCTGGGGAGAGGGGCACCCCGCACAAAGCAATAGCCTGCAAGTTCCCCCCAGGTCACGGGGAGGGGGCAGGCTGTACACAATCTGGGTGGAGAGTGGATCACAGACCTCAAGAGGAAGTGGGGTGCACGTGGGGGCCTTTCTTCTTACTGAAGTGAGATTCACATAACAACACAAAATGACCCATTTCAAAGTGAGCGATTCAGTGGCATTTGGTACATGCACAGCGTGGTGAGACCACCACCTCCATGTAGACCCAGACATTTCCATGACCCGAAAAGAAACTCCACACCCATTAGTGGTCACACCCCGCTCCAGGCTCCCCAGGCCCTGGCAACCACTAACACACTGTCCCTGTGGAGCTGCCTGTTCTGGACACCTCGTGTGAATGAACTCATCCAACATGTGGTCTTTGGGGTTTGGCTTTCTTCACTCAGTAGAACATTTTAAGGGTTCATCCATATTGTAGCATGAATAGGACTCATTCCTTTTGATGGGTGAGTAATACTCCAGTGTATGAAGATACTGTTTGGCTTATCCATTCAGCTGTCGATGGATATTTGAGCTATTTTCTATCTTGAGGATGCTGTGAACATATGTGTACACGTACTTGTTCGAGTCCCTATTTTCAGACTGGGAGGGGGATGAATATACCTAGGAATGGAATTGTGGGGTCATATAATCTGATGTTTATTTTTTGAAGAATTACCAAACTCTTTTCCATTTTATATTCCCAGCAGCAAAGCATGAGGGTTCCCATTTCTCCACGTGCTCTCCAACATTCTTCCATGTTTTACTCCCACCATTGTGGGGCAGGGGAGGGCATCTGCCCTTAAGAGGAAGTTTCCAGCACAGGGCGCCTAGGGGGAGCTCCAACACCCTTGGCTACTGGAAACGGGGGCTTACACAATGCAGTTTGCGGCTGTCGCTCACAGGCCATTTGACCTAAATGCTTCCACTGCTCAGCTTTCTCAGCAGCTTAAGAGCCGAAAAGGAAAGCCTTCAGCCCCCAGCTCGGGTTCCAGTCTGTGAGAGGCTTCCTTATCTCTGAGATACAGGGGGCGGCGCCAGCTGGTGCCTGGTCTCCCTCAGAGGGGCACAGCCCAAGCGGCTTTGCCAAGGCAGACCGTCCTCTTTGTCAACTCTTCTAAGAGCCCGAGAAACCACCTGATCGCGTAGGACGTGCTGAGGAGATGAGCCATCTGCACTGTTCCGACTGGGAAGGGGGCTGTGGGTTATTTTGGGACCCCACATGGTGACCTGATCTGCCTGGGGTTTTGTTCTGCTTTTTGCTACCCCTGCTTTCCTTATATTACTGGTAAATCACAACAGCTTTAGTCAAAAATATTTTCAGATTCATACCCTCCCCAAGCAGGGAAATTCAAGATTTCTCTCAAGATCTCTGTTAATTTATCAAATCACCAAAAACTTATCCCTCAACCTTCCCTGCGTCCCTATCTTGTTATCCTGCTGAAATCCTGAAAATGCAAGCGTATAAAAATACACCCTAGGAATTCCAGTTTGTTCTCAGGGTCCTCATACCAAAGGTCATCGCGCCTTTTCACTTCCTCTAGAAAACCTGAAGGTGTGCGACAAGAGAAGGCCTGTGACTCATATGCTGGGAGAGGTGACTGCCTTCTGAACACCTGGGGGGGTTGAGATGTGAGCACAGCTCCACCTCAGAGCTGAACTCTCTGGGCTAGCTGACAGCTGTGCCACCCCGGTGGGTTCCCAAGGCCAACCTGGCAGATGCGTGTGGTCCACTAGGAACGTCAGATGCCAGACCCCGTGAGCAGTTCCCTTGTGCCCCCCGTCTGGCTCGGAGGGCCCTCCTGTCCACCTCTGCACACCTCACCATCTCCTCAGCCTCAGGTTCCAAGACTACCCAGCGTTCCTAACTGACTGTTGCCCTGAGGGACACAGACCCCTCCTTGCTAACTCTGCTTGACCCCACTTCCACCTCCCCTCCACCCCCAGGGTCATGCCTGACTCACCCACCCGCAGAATCTGAAAATCATAAAGGAGACTCTGCCCCATGGCCACCTGGCGGCCGGCACCTGAGCCAGCCTGGTACAAGTGGACACGCGGACATGCTGGTCCAAGGCCTGTCGTTCCTCGCCCGCCCCTCAGGTGGACAGCCCGTTCCCCACCACCTCATGAGATCCTGGGTGCAAACTCCAGGAGGCTGGCCTGGCCCGGGTCCACTGCATTCAGCCCCCAGGGGACATACCCCGAGGCCCTAGGCACTCAGGGGCCCCTTGGATCAGTGCCCACAGTTCAGCACCGGTGACCCGCCCCTCCCCACCTCTGCATCCCACGGCCCACAGTGCCTGGGTCCCCAGGAAGAGCTGACGGGACGGGGGATCCAGCTGACACCACCTCCAGCCCCTTCAACAGTGATGCCTCTAAATGCCGCACCTCAGATTCCCCACATCCTGGGAGAGCGACCTTCCTTCTCAGGGCCAAGGAATCGCTCTCTAGGGGGCTACCAGCCTCTTTAAGGGGGACAGCTGGGGCTGAAAGGCCACCGGCCCGTAAACACCTCTCCTTAGACGCCCCCAGGTGTTCCACGGCTGAGCACCTATTGCAGCTGGGGGCTGTCCCCCCAGGTCACGGGGCCTACCGCCTCCAGGATGCTGGCTTTCCCAACACCGGCATGGACATCTAAGTCCTTCCACAGATGACGGCATCGCCTGGGCCAGGCCCCATCAGAGGGCAAGCAGACAGAAGCCTCAGACAGGGCCTGCAGGAGCATCCCATCCAGCAAACGCTGTGGAGATTGGTGGGGAACGGATGAGCAGCACACGGCGGGGTGGCGAGAACATGTCCCGAAGGACACATTCCGGCTGGGTTTCCAGCACCCAGGGGCGGCTCACCTAGGAAGCAGACACAGTGCACAAAGGCGCAGGGCCAATCCAGGGTCGTCCAGGCGAGGTCTGGTGTGGGGAGGGCGCCTGAGGCGGCTACAGAGCAAGACCGGCTCCTCTGCCCGACCAGAAACAGGCTCCTCCACCGCTGTCCGGAGACAGCAGCCTGGCCTCCAGGGGGCCTGAACACCCGTGGGAAAGGACCAAGGCTGGGTGAGGCGCCTGCAGGGAGGACTGGGGCAGAGGGGGGAGAATGTAAGGAGACGTGCAACCTATGGCACGGGAGCTCAGGGCCACGCCTGGAGGACATGCCAGGGAAGGCCCAGAAGCGGGGCAGCCGGCAACACTGGCTTTCCTTCCAGGAGGAGGGAGAACGGGGTGTGGCAGCCTGAAGCTGGAGCCACAGGCCTGGAGTCAAGAAGAGCTGGGAGAAGGGCAGCCTCTTGGGCCACGCCCCCTTGGCCCACCAATCTGGGTGTCCACAGGGCACCGGTGAGAGGACACATCTCAAGACAGCTCTAGGAGGCTTCCCTGGTGGCTCGGTGGTGAGGAATCTGCCTGCCAATGCAGGAGACACGAGTTCGATCCCTGATCTGGGAAGACCCCACATGCCGCGGAGCAACTAAGCCTGTGCACCTCAACTACTGAGGCTAAGCTCTAGAGCCAGGGAGCCGCAACTGCTGAAGCCGGCACGCTCTAGAGCCCATGCTCCACGAGAGACGCCGAGCACCGGAACTAGAGGACAGCTCCCGCTCGCCGCAACCAGAGAAAACCCACCCAGCAACAAAGACCCAGCACAGCTAAAATTAAATAAAAGTAAAAATAATAATAAAAACTGGCCGAATGATTGAATAAGTGAATGCAATTTAAAAAGAAAAGACAGCTCTAAGGACACCCTGCCTCCAAAAGGCGAGATGAAGTAAAGGCAGGGGTACAGCATCCCCAGGTTCATCCTGCCTGGACGCCATCACCTGAATCAGGCCTGAAACCTCTTCAATTAACTTTGGGGAGGAACCGAAGGCCTTCAATGTGTCCTTACTTCTCCCCAAAAGCACATTTCTGAACTTCAGTCCCTCAGATGGTTTTCTCACAGGACAGTCCTGGGTGCACCTTGATATGTGCAACAGACTTTTTTTTTCCTGGCAAGCTGTGCATAAAACCACCCAGAGCTGGCCTGAGTCTCCCACAGGGTTACATATATCATGTTCTCTGTCAAGGGGACACACCTAGATGTTCCTTTAAGGTTGCTAACCCCAGTGGTTCTCAACTGGGGGTGGTTTTCTCTGCCAGGGGACAGCTGGCAATGATGTCTGCTTGTCACAGCCAGGGAGGTTGTGGTTCTAGCCACTGCTGCCACCTCGTGGTTAGAAACCAGCGGTCTTACCAAATACCCTACAATGCACAGGACAGTCCCCATAACAGAGTACCTTGCCCCAAATGTCAGGAGGGGTGGGGATGAGAAACCGGTGGAGCTGAGGGGCAGAGCAGGACGGTCGGCACTGGAGTGCGCTGATCTCCACAGCGCTTGCCTCTCTGGACAGGGGATGCAGAGATGTATAGATCTGAGTTCAAGTTCTGACATTGGTTGGTGTGACTGTGGGCAAGTAACTAAGCCATTTCCAGCCCTTGTAAAACAGGGAAAGTGCCTCCAGTCCTGTAACGAGGGCAGGGGGTAGGATTAAATGAGGTAACATAGGGCATTTAACTCAGCTTTCTGGAGGCCAGAGGAGACACATGAGCTCAAAGCAACAAGATCTGAGACCCTGAATTCAGATCTATGCATCTGCCTTGCAACAAGGGGAACAGCCCAGCTTGGAAGAAACAAACCCTTCAGTGCTGGGGAGGGAGCCAGGAGCTGTTTTTCCTGCAGAATGGACCACAGTAAACTGGTTGGCATCCAAGAATGGCTCAGACGACTCTTTTCAGGGCCTTTCTGAAGGTTCCTGTCCTCAGGAGACACCCTGGACTCCCCACCTCCTCCAAGGGAGCACGGTCCTGGGAGCAGTCACCTGGCCCTCAGTACACCCTTTCTGGGAAGACTCCAACCACCTCATCTGCATCAAGCTTTGTTTACATCCCAGAACCAGCAGCCTTTCTGGGAGGGGTCAGCTTGAGCCTGGGCCACCTGCTGGCTGCGCATAGTCCCTGCTGGCCAGAAGGTGACCGGTCCTGCTCCTGCCCCAAGGTAGCCTCCCTCCCTCCAGGGAGCCCCGGTGACTGATCTGCAGGGGGCACTTTCTCCTCCTCTCCCCTCTGCTCTGAATTTAGCCGTCAGCGCCACTCTCCTGGGACAAAGTGAGCAGGTTGTGTCCAACCCAGCACACACTCCCTGCCTCGCCTCTTCCCGAAGATGCTCCGCAGTTCTTCCCGCGTCTACATAGCTCTTTCCCGCTCTCCCTCCTGACGGCTGGCCTCCACCCTGGGGACCTTCCGGCAAGCATCGGCCTGGAACCCTCTGACCTCAACGATGTGAAAAGTAGGAAGGAGTAATTCTGTGCTCCAACTGACCTAGCGGGGATGCCCTCCCTCGCAGCTGTCCCCCCTTCACTCCCCACTCCACCCCAAGGCAGAAGCACCGGCTGCCAAGAAGGGTCAGGGCCCAGGTCCACCCCGGCACTAACTGCTCCCGGGACAAAGGTCATCATCCCCATCGCTTCGCTGGTCAGGCTGCTCCCTCTGGGCCCCCAGGCCGGTGACCTTCCCCCACCCCCAGCCTCAAGTCCACCGCCCGGCTCACCGAGGTCCTGACCCTCCTCCCCAGAGTCCACCGGATCTGCCTTTCCGGTTACAGTCCAGATTTTCCTCTGGAGCGGCCCAATCCCGTTGCCAGGCGACTGCGCTGACAGACAGCTCTTTGTCCCAGTCGCAGGAGTGAAAATCTAGGGGGCGGAGCGTGATAAAAATCCAGCCAGTGGATATGCACAGAAGAGGCGAGGGCGGGGCCGTGGGCGGGGCCAGATGCAGGAAGAAAGGAGGTGGGACTCCCGAGGTGCCGCGCCGGGGGAGGAGCTGGGAAGCAAGCTGGAGGCGGACTAGGGAAGGGAGTGGCTAAGGGCTGAGGGGAGGAGCCAGGGAAGAGCACGAGGGAAGGGCGGGGTTTCTGGGTTGGAGCGAAGAAACCCGTGGCTGTGGGAGCAGCGGGGGTGTGGCTGGCATGAGGGCGGAGCTGGGAGAGGCGAGAGCGGGGCCCCAGGGAGATCCATTACAGGTCACCCAGCAATGGGACCCTCCACCCACTCTGGCACCCCTCCGCTCCGCTCAACTAACCTGGGCGCATCCTCCCATCTCTGACCCTGGGCTCCCGCTTCCCTGTCCCCTCCACTTCTGCTCCCCAACAACCCAGACCCTACCCCGTCCTGGGAACCCTTACTTCCGCCTGCATTCTCTACCAGTCCTTTCCAAGAGCATTTCCATGTGCTTAAGTCTGTCCAGGCCTGATAAATTAACTCTCCTTGACCCTCAGGCCTTGTCCAGCTTCTCCCGCCCTAGCCCACCCCCATGCCCTCCACCCCAGCTTCACTCCATAATGTCTAAGAACTGCTGTCCAGATTTATTAACCTTCCATTCATTCCCCAAACCACTGAAACGAGGCCCCAGGGGCCCTTTCATTAAATCTACAGGGCACTGCAAATGGTGATTATAGCCATGAAATCAAAAGACACTTACTCCTTGGAAGGAAAGTTATGACCAACCTAGACAGCAAATTAAAAAGCAGAGACATTACTTTGTCAACAAAGGTCCATCTAGTCAAGGCTATGGTTTTTCCAGTAGTCATGTATGGATGTGAGAGCTGGACTATAAAGAAAGCTGAGCGTGGAAGAATTGATGCTTTTGAAGTTGGTGTTGGAGAAGACTCTTGAGAGCCCCTTGGACTTCAAGGAGATCCAACTAGTCCATCCTAAAGGAAATCAGCCCTGGGTATTCATAGGAAGGACTGATGTTGAAGCTGAAGCTCCAGTATTTTGGCCACCTGATGCAAAGAGCTGATTCAATGGAAAAGACCCTGATATTGGGAAAGATTGAAGGCAGAAGGAGAAGAGGACGACAGAGGATGAGATGGTTGGATGGCATCACTGACTCAATGGACATGAGTTTGGGTAAACTCCAGGAGCTGGTGATGGACAGGGAGGCCTGGCGTGCTGTGGTTCATGGAGTCACAAAGAGTCAGACATGACTGAGCAACTGAACTGAACTGAGTTCACAGTCAGCATTCCTGCCTTATAAAAACTCTCCTTCCTGGGGATCTAGGTAACCAGCCCTGGCTTGTCTCCTCCCCCACCCCCACCTGAAAATTTATACTCCACACATCCTCTGTGAGGTCACTTCCTTCCACTGACTGCCTTCCTGGTAACTTCACTTCCCACCTGTCTGTGCTGCAGAACTCCAAGCCTGCACGTCCAACTGATAGTCTAGCCTGCACCCTCACCCCATACATCCACAAGGCTGCGCCTCAAACTCAGCCCAGCCAAACCCAAACTCCTCCCTCCTGAGGGCTGGCAACCACCTTCCAGGCCCGAGTCAGAGACCTGAAACCACCCCAGACCCCTCCTGCTGCTTCTCTCCCCATGTTCCATTACTTCCTGAATCTGTTTTACCTCCAAGATTTGGCCTGCATCCACCCACTTCCCTCTGTGTCCCCAGAGCCCCCTGGTCTGGGCCAGACCCCAATAACAGCATCCTTCCCTCCTCCAGCCAAAGCCAATAGAACAATCAGCACAGAAGTCCTTATCCTGCCCCCAAGACAGAGATGGCATCACAGGATCAGGCAGGGTAACAGACACAGATAAAACCAGCTGCTAGGTTTCACTGTCCTCAAATTCACAAGGAATCGTACTTCTCAAGGAAACGCAGCTGCCACTGTAAAGCGTCATAACAACCTTCTTTCTTGTGTTGTGACTGTTTTACTCAAAAAGAAACAACTCTCAAATTATAGATGAGCAGAAACTCTGCTGTTTGCAATTCTACCATTCAGAATGAAACTTTCCACCCTGGGAGAATTTTAACTTTGACACAGCGGCACCCTGGATTTCCAACCGAAGTGTAGATCCAGATAAGTGGCTTTGACCATGATGGTCCACAGCCCTCCTAACTCCATGGTTCCCATGGGAACCGGAACCGGGTTCACATCACATTGCAGCCCAGACTGGATGCTGGCCCCTTCCCACCTAGCCCTGTTTGGCCCTAAGCCTGTTGAAACACTGCTTTTTAAAAATTTCATCCAAACTCCACCTTTCTACAATATCCTATGAAAACTTTCTTTGCCTTTGTCAGTTTCAGCTGTCCAGGATTCCCAATGCACTGGGTGAACAGGCCTGACCTGTCAGACTGCAGGGCTGACCTTGGTGCTCATGGACCTGTGGGGCTGAGCCCTGCTGGTCAAAGGTGCCCAGATAGTACTGACCATCTACTGCAGGCCAGGCATGGCAACAGGACAGTGAGCATCACAGTCCACGCCCTCAGCCGCTGGTCCCTTATCACTCAGTTCCACCCGCTGAATGAGTGCGGAGGAGGAGGATTAAATTGAGGGGAGGGGACGGTGTGGGGGGGTGGGTGTGGTTGTGGAGAAGAGGCTTGGGAAGATAAGGGGGAGAAAGACCAGGACAACGAAAGGCTATGGTGGAAAAACAGATGGGCTATTATAAGATACAGAGACTTTCAGGCTTACAAAGAGCGCAGAGCTAGAGAATAGTATGGAGGCTCCTTAAAAAATTACAGAGTTGCCATGCAATCCAGCATTGCCACTCCTGGGCATATATCTGGAGAAAAAGAGCATTTGAAAAGACACATGCATCCCTATGTTCACAGCAGCATTGTTTACAATAGCCAAGACATAGAAGACAGGTCTTCCTTGTAGCTCAAAACGTCTTCCCTGTAGCTCAAATGGTAAAGAATTCTCCTGCAATGCAGGAGACCAGGGTTCAATCCCTGGGTTGGGAAGATCCCCTGGAGAAGGGAATCGCACCCCACTCCAGTATTCTTGCCTGGAAAACCCCATGGACAGAGGAGACTGGCGGACTATAGTCCATGGAGTCGAAAAGAGTCAGACACCACTGAGCAGCTAACACCACTACTAAGACACAGAAATAACCTAAGTATCCATCAACAGAGGAATGGATAAAGAAGATGCAGCATGTGTACACAAATGGGATATTACTCAGCCATAAAAAAGGATGAAATAATACCATCTGTAGCACAAGACCAGATCTAGAGGTCATCAGACTAAGTCAAAGTCAAATATGATATTACTTCCATGTGGAATCTAAAAAGAATAATACAAATGAATTTATTTACAAAACATAAATAGACCCACAGACATAGAAAATAAATGAAGTTATCAAAGGGGAAAGGGAGAAGGGATGAATTAGGAGTTTGGGATGAAGAGATACATACTACTATATGTAAAATAGATAGCCAACAAGAACCTCCTGTATATCACATGGGACTATACTCAATATGTTGTAATAAGCTATAAGGGAAAATAATCTGAAAAATAATACACACACACACACACACGTAATATGAATCACTTTGCTCTATGCCTGAAACTAACACATTGCTTATAAATCAACTGTACTTCAATTAAAAAAAAAAAAGAACTCAAGGTCATCTGGACATTTTCCTCTTCTGCATCAAGGGTCTACTGTCTTCCAAGCTCTTTCTGTCCATCCTCATCCCCATCTTCCTACCCATCAGATGCTTCCTGGCCAGAGCCCCTTCCTCCCTGCTGCTTGGGGGCTGCCTGGGTGCCGCCAGCCGGCGATGCCTGGTCCCTCATGGAGAGGTGAGTCTGAGCACGGAGGCTGTCCCATGAAAGCAAAGTGTCCTGAAGCCCAGCAGCCCCCAGCCTCCTGCAGATGGGGACAAGAGGCAGTAATCCCAGCGCTCCATCTCTGCTCACTCAGGTTTCTGCCACCTGCAGCCAGTGGAGTGGGAGGATTAGATCCGCTGAACCTATGAGCACAAAACTCATGACGGTAGTTTCAAGAATATCCAGGGTGGCTGCATTTGAGGCCAAAAGGCAGTTTCCTATAGCCCACTGAGGGCAGGGGGCCATGGTGGTCCCAGAGGCAAGCCATTGGGGGTGAGGGCATTGGGAGCACCCCAGTTGTAGAGATCACAACAGTAAAACCAACTAAAATTCAGTCTGCTTTTCATCACCAAGCGCCAGCAATTCTAAGCATCATCAAGTGATATCATTTGCTTCCCTGAAAAAGCCTTTTTATTGGGCTATGCACTAAACCAGAGGTTGGCAAACTTTTTCTGTGAAGGGCCAGATAGTAAATATTGTTGATTTTTCAAGCCATACTATCTCTGTCACAGCTACTCAAAGCTGCTGTTGACACCAAAATAGCCACGTAAACGTGAACATGAACCCGCTCAGTCGTGTCCAACTCTTTGCGACCTCATGGACTGTAGCCTACCAGGCTCCTCTGTCCATGGGATTTTCCAGGCAGTAGTACTGGAGTGGATTGCCATAGTTGGACATAGCTGTGTTTCTCTCTTTAAGGACACTGAAATGTGAATTTCACATAATTTTCACACATCAGAAAATATTATTCTTCTGATTTTGTGTCCAACTGTTTAAGAAAATCATTCTTAGCTCATTGGCTATATAAAAGCAGACAGTGGCCAGACTGAAGTTACTGTCATGTTTTAATATTTATATTTTTAATCTATGTATTTTTAACTGACATTTATATAATTTTCAAATTGAACTTTTTATTTTTTGGCCATAACATGCAGCATGTGGGATCTTAGTTCAACAACCAAGGATTAAACTTCTGCCCCCTCTGTTGAGAGTACAGGAAAGTTCCCAAATAGTGCATTTTTGTTACATTTCCTTTAAAACCTAGGTTTGTTCCATTTCCTTTTAAAAACTGGTGGCTTAATGGTAAAGAATCTGCCTGCCAATGCAGGAGACACAGGTTCAGTCTTTGGTCTGGGAAGATCCCACTAAGCCCCTGTGTCACCACCACCGAAGCCGTGCTCTGGGGCCCAGGAGCTGCCGCCGCTGAGCCCACATGCCCTAGAGCCCGGGCTCCGCAACAAGAGAAGCCCCCGCAGTGAGACGCCTACGCACCGCAACCAGAGAGCAGCCCCTGCTCACAGGCAACCAGAGTAGAGCCCACGCAGCAACACAGACCCAGCGCCAGCACAGCCAAACAGTAATAAATAAAGGGAAAACTGCGTTTACCAATCCTGCTTAAAATTACCCCCCCAAATAATAAAAAGCCTAGGAAAAAATCTAACCAGTGAGTTAAGAGACCCATATGCTGAGAAGTTCAAAGCACTGATAAAGGAAGTTGAAGATGATTCAAAGAAATGGAAAGATACACCATGCTCTTGAAAGAATTAATATTGTTAAAATGGCATACTACCCAAAGTAGTCTACAGATTTAATGTGATCTACATCAAATTACCCATGACACTTTTTCACAGAATTAGAATAATCCTAAAATTGACGTGGAACCACAAAAGAACCAGAAATGGCAAAGCAATCCTGAGGAGAAAGAACCCAGCAGGAGGTGTAACCCTCCGGGACTGTAGACGACACTACAAAGCCACGGGAATCAAAACAGCACGGCACCAGGACTGCCCTGGCGGCCCAGGGCATCCACCTTGCAAAGTGGGGAACACAGGTTCAATCCCTGGTCTGGGAACTAAGATCCCACGTGCTGCAGAGAAACTAAACCCACACACTGCAGTTACAGAGCCCACACACTCCGCAACTAGAGAAAGCCCGCGTGCCGCAACGAACTCCCCACACGGCACAGCGAAGACCCAGGGCGGCCTAAACTAATAAATAATACAGCGTGGCATTGGCACACAAACAGGCACCTGCATCAACGAACAGAATAAAGAGCCCAGAAATAAACCTACACGCTACGGTCAATTCATCTTTGACAAAAGAGGCAAGAATAGACAGTGCGAAAGACAGTCTCATCAGCAAGCAGTGCTGCGGAAGCTAGACAGATGCAAGGAAATCAGTACAGTTAGCACACTCCTTCACACCATACACAAAAATAGATTCAACATGGCTTAAAGACTGAAATATAAAACACGACACCCTGTAACTCCTAGCAGAGAGCACAGGCAAAACATTCTTTGATATAAATCGTATTTCACACATCAGAAAATATTATTCTTCTGATTTTGTGTCCAACTGTTTAAGAAAATCATTCTTAGCTCATTGGCTATATAAAAGCAGACAGTGGCCAGACTGAAGTTACTGTCATGTTTTAATATTTATATTTTTAATCTATGTATTTTTAACTGACATTTATATAATTTTCAAATTGAACTTTTTATTTTTTGGCCATAACATGCAGCATGTGGGATCTTAGTTCAACAACCAAGGATTAAACTTCTGCCCCCTCTGTTGAGAGTACAGGAAAGTTCCCAAATAGTGCATTTTTGTTACATTTCCTTTAAAACCTAGGTTTGTTCCATTTCCTTTTAAAAACTGGTGGCTTAATGGTAAAGAATCTGCCTGCCAATGCAGGAGACACAGGTTCAGTCTTTGGTCTGGGAAGATCCCACTAAGCCCCTGTGTCACCACCACCGAAGCCGTGCTCTGGGGCCCAGGAGCTGCCGCCGCTGAGCCCACATGCCCTAGAGCCCGGGCTCCGCAACAAGAGAAGCCCCCGCAGTGAGACGCCTACGCACCGCAACCAGAGAGCAGCCCCTGCTCACAGGCAACCAGAGTAGAGCCCACGCAGCAACACAGACCCAGCGCCAGCACGGCCAAACAGTAATAAATAAAGGGAAAACTGCGTTTACCAATCCTGCTTAAAATTACCCCCCCAAATAATAAAAAGCCTAGGAAAAAATCTAACCAGTGAGTTAAGAGACCCATATGCTGAGAAGTTCAAAGCACTGATAAAGGAAGTTGAAGATGATTCAAAGAAATGGAAAGATACACCATGCTCTTGAAAGAATTAATATTGTTAAAATGGCATACTACCCAAAGTAGTCTACAGATTTAATGTGATCTACATCAAATTACCCATGACATTTTTCACAGAATTAGAATAATCCTAAAATTGACGTGGAACCACAAAAGAACCAGAAATGGCAAAGCAATCCTGAGGAGAAAGAACCCAGCAGGAGGTGTAACCCTCCGGGACTGTAGACGACACTACAAAGCCACGGGAATCAAAACAGCACGGCACCAGGACTGCCCTGGCGGCCCAGGGCATCCACCTTGCAAAGTGGGGAACACAGGTTCAATCCCTGGTCTGGGAACTAAGATCCCACGTGCTGCAGAGAAACTAAACCCACACACTGCAGTTACAGAGCCCACACACTCC
Source organism: Madoqua kirkii (assembly GCA_006408675.1). NCBI lineage: Eukaryota > Metazoa > Chordata > Mammalia > Artiodactyla > Bovidae > Madoqua > Madoqua kirkii. The sequence continues at coordinate 74,058 of SJYC01133091.1, forward strand.
GCAACTAGAGAAAGCCCGCGTGCCGCAACGAACTCCCCACACGGCACAGCGAAGACCCAGGGCGGCCTAAACTAATAAATAATACAGCGTGGCATTGGCACACAAACAGGCACCTGCATCAACGAACAGAATAAAGAGCCCAGAAATAAACCTACACGCTACGGTCAATTCATCTTTGACAAAAGAGGCAAGAATAGACAGTGCGAAAGACAGTCTCATCAGCAAGCAGTGCTGCGGAAGCTAGACAGATGCAAGGAAATCAGTACAGTTAGCACACTCCTTCACACCATACACAAAAATAGATTCAACATGGCTTAAAGACTGAAATATAAAACACGACACCCTGTAACTCCTAGCAGAGAGCACAGGCAAAACATTCTTTGATATAAATCGTACCAATATTTTCTCAGTTCAGTCCTAAAGCCAAACAATAAAAGCAAAGATAAACAAACGGGACCTAATTAAACTCATAAGCGTTTGCACAGCAGTGGAAACCATAAGCAAAATGAAAAGATAACCTACAGATGGGGAGGAAGTATTTGCAAATGATGCCACTGACAAGGTTTTAATTTCCAAAATATACATACAGCTCATACAACTCAGTAAAAAAAAAACCAGAATTTGAAAAAGAATAGATACATGTACATATAAAACTGAATCACCTTGCTGTACACTTGAAACTAACACAACATTGTTTATCAACTATAATCCAATGCAAAAAAAAAATTAAAAAAAACAAAAAGAGAAACCCAGTCAAAAACTGGGCGGAAGACCAACATAGACACTTCTCCAAAGACAGACAGAAGGCACTTGATACTCAACAGAGCCAATTACTAGAGAAATGCATCAGTGTTACAAGCTAGCACTTCACACTGGTCAGAGTGAAGCAAAAGGGAAAGTCGCTCAGTCGTGTCCACCTCTTTGTGACCCCATGACTATACAGTCCATGAATTCTCCAGGCCAGAATACTGGAGTGGTAGCCTTTCCCTTTTCCAAGGGATCTTCCCAACCCAGGGATCGAACCCAGGTCTCCCACATTGCAGGTGGATTCTTTACCAGCTGAGCCGCAAGGGAAGCACAAGTCAGAAAGTCTACAATGTATGCTGCAAAGGGTGTGGCGAAAAGAGAACCTGCCTGCGCTGTTGATGGGAATGCAAATCAGCCACTATGGAAACCAGTTCAGAGGTTCCTTTAAAAACTGAAAACAGAGTTACCATATGACCAGCAGTCCCACTCCTGGGCATATATCCAGAGAAGACCATAATGCAAAAAGATACCTGCACCCCAGTGTTCACTGAAGCACTGTTGACAACAGCCAGGACGTGGAAGCAACCTAAATGTTCACCAGCAGATGAATGGCGAGTGTACAGCATCATCATGGCACTAGACGAATGTATCAACTGGAGGGGTGGGATGGGGAGGGAGACGGGAGGGAGGTCTAAAGGGAGGGGATATGTGTCTACCTACGGCTGATTCGTGTTGAGGCTTGACAGAAAACAACAAAATTCTGTAAAGCAATTGTCCTTCAATTAAAAAATAAAGAAAAATTTAAGAACTAAGACAAGAATGTGAAAAAAAGATGTGTACATACATACAATGGAATATTACTCAGCCATAAAAAAGAATGACATAATGCCATTTGCAGCAACACAGATGGGCCTGGAGGTGATCATACTAAGTGAAGTCAGCCAAAGACAAATATCATATGCTATCACTTAGATGCAGAATCTAAAAAATAATACAAGCATTTAAAAAACAGACTCACCATAAACAGAAAACAAATTCACAGTTCCCAGCAGAGGAATGGGAGAGCCTGGGCTTAACAGATACACACAGCTATAAAGAAAGCAGATAAACAGCAAACATCTGCCATATAATACAGAGAGCTACATTCAACATCTTGTAATAACCTATCCTGAAGAAGAATCTGGGGACTTCCCTGATGGTCTAGTGACTGAGACTCCATGCTCCCAGTGCAGGGGACCTGGGTTCAATCCTTGGTCAGGGAGCTAGATCCCATATGCTGTAACTTAGAGGTCCCAGGCCACAACAAAAGATCCCATGTACCACGACCAAGACCCAGCTCAGTCAAATAAATAAATATCTTTAAAAAAAAAGAATATGATAAAAGATTATGAAACTGAAAAAATGAAAGTGTTAGTCACTCAGTTGTGTCTGACTCTTTGCAACACCATGGAGCCTGCCAGTCTCCTCTGTCCATGGACTTCTCCAGGCAAAAATATTGGAGTGGTTAGCCAGTCCCTTCTCCAGGGGATCTTCCTGACCCAGGGATCGAACCCAGATCCCCTGCATTGCAGGCAGATTCTTTCACCATCTGAGCCACCAGGGAAGCCCCAAGAGTACTGACATGGGTAGCCATTCCTTTTCCCAGGGGATCTTCCTGACCCAGGGATCGAACCCAGATCCCCTGCATTGCAGGCATTCTTTACTGTCCAAGCTACCAGGGAAGCCTATATATACATATATGTGTATGTGTGTGTGTATATGTCTATATAGACGGCTTCCCAGCCATATATATGTAACTTCCCAGATGGCGCTACTGGTAAAGAATCCACATGCCAAAGCAAGAGACACGGGTTTGATCCCTGAGTTGGGAAGATCCCCTGCAGGAGGGCATGGCAACCCACTCCAGTGTTCTTGCCTGGAGAATCCCATGGACAAAGGAGCCTGGTGGGCTACAGTCCATGGGGTGGCAAAGAACTGTATACGACTGAGCGCACGCACGCACACACACACACAAACACACACAAACATACAAATAACTGAATCACTGGGCTGTATGCTTAAAACTAACATGATATTTGTAAATCACCTATACTTCAGTAAAAAGTAGTTTTTTAAAACAAAACTGTGTTTATTTGGAGAATGCGCAGTTACAGATCTTGCTCCAACATCTCAATAGTAAGTTTAGAAATACCCAGAATTTTCCAAGCTCACTTACTGCACAGTTTGGGTTTCCAGCCCCTCCTGTGGTATGCATTCCCAGGTTGAAAGAACAGATTTGAAATAAGCATCAGAAACACAGTGATGGGGAAGACTAAGAAACAGGCCATAGGCTACTTCAGTGCCGACATTCTACACGACCATTTGGACTTTTGTGTTAAAAAGTCTCAACTGCAGAACAATCTGAAAAGCTTTTAGAATAAATCCCAAAGCAACTAAAGTAAAATGGTTTTTCCATTTCTGGACCATACTATGAAATTAAATTTGTGTGAATCTCTGTCAAACGTAGCCTGAGGCTTCCTCTATTCATATAGCTGTTGCTTCTGGAAGGCAAAGCTCATAAAACATGTTCATATACACGTGATGGACAAAATAAATGTGCAAGAGAAAACAAATCTCCCTTTCAAAGAACCCCAGTAATTTGCAGAGCTGCTCCCAAGGGGAGGAGGTGGACCATGGCTCCCTCTCCTTAGGCCTGGGCTGCACGCAGTAGCCTCCTTCCAAAGAGGACAGGACGGGAATGAACTGTATGGACGACGAGAATGACCAGGCTATCTCAGGCAGTGATGGTGGCCGACATCAACTGTGATACGCTAGGACTTCCCCAGTGATCCAAGGGCTAAGACTCCTCGCTCCCAATGCAGGAGGCCCCGGGATCGATCCCTGGTCGGGGAACTAGATCCCACATGCCACAGCTAAAGAGTTTGCAAGCCATAACTAAAGATGCCGCATGTCACAACTTAAAATAAATAAATATATATATATATATCTCTCTTGCATGCTGCAGTGCCACAACTAAGACCCAGTGCAGCCAAATAAATTAATTATTAAAAAAAAAAAACAGTGATAAACTGCGTGGACAGTAGAGGCCCCTTTAACCAGAGGACCCCTTTTTGACTCTGGTCTGGGGTGCCCTCAGCTCATCATGGACCCAGCAAAGACAGCTTCTTCACTCTGCAAGCTGGCCTGAGGTGCAGGACCCTTGACCCCTGGGCTCATCTGTACTTCCCTGGACCTTCCGCACAGTCCCCATCTCCACCAGCCCCACCGGGCACAGATCTTCTGGCTGCCTGGACACCTTCTATCCTCTCTCCATGAGCTCACATCTCCACGGAAGGGAGAGTGAACACCTCCAAGGAGGAAGCTGTCAGAGGGTCAAGGTCAGGGAGCTGAGGGGGGATCTGAGGAGAGACGTGTTGGAGGGCAGAGTCCGTCCCCAGGAGGCGGGCGGGGAGCTGGCCTCTGACCTCAGGGCTCGGGGGTGGGGGCCACAGTGCCCCTTCAAGGGCTCCAGCCAGTGGCCACGTCGCACATGCCACAGCCGAGGGGTGGGGCGGCGGGGTGGGGTCTGCTCCTAGCAGTGACCATCCTGCCACCCAGCAGATGGTCAGAGGTATGAGATCTGGGACAGACTCAGGACACACACTGGGCGCAGCCACCTAGAATCACACTGGCTCTCCCCAGGGCCCCACGGTGACAGGCTGCAAGGGCTCAGCCAGCCCAGGGCAGAATGGGGGCCGCCAGTCCGCAGATAGACACTGCCCGGTTAGGGGAGCTGCAGCGGCCCAGGAGGCCCCCCAAGGAAGCACAGAAGGGATCAAAGTCAGCGCAAATCACGGGCCAGACCCAGATGGCCTGAAGCCAGCCTGCCCCCCGGAGGCCGATCAGCAGCCCCCAGTGACATTCATGTCTTAATTCCCAGGACCTGCAGGTATGTGAGCTGACATGGCAAAGGGGACTTTGCAGACCTGATTAAGTTAAGGATCTTGAGATGGGAGATCATCCTGGATTATGCATGTGGGCCCATGTCATCACAGGTCCTCGTGAGAGAGCGCGTGCATGTCGGACGAGGAGATGTGGTGACAGAAGAGCTGGGGGGGGAGGGGAGAGGAATGGTGGGAGGGAGGGACTGGAAGAGGCTATGCCTAATAGTTTGAAGATGAAGGATTTCTAGAATCTGGAAAAGGCAGGGAAAGAATTCTCCACCAGAACCTTCAGAGAGAACATACCCCTGCAGATGCCTTGGTTTCAGACTTCTGATTTCCTCAACTGTAACGGAAGAAATGAACGTCTTAAGCCACTAAATGTGCTCCAGCAGCAATGGGAAACCTATAAACTCTCATCAGTCAAACAAAAACTTTCTGCCTGTCACCACCTCTCCTCCTTCCCCCACAAGCCTGCAGAAGGCAGAACAAGGGTCACCAGATGTAGCAGATAAAGAAATAAAACACCCTGTAGAATTTGAATTTCAGACAATGAATATTTTTTAGTATGAATGATCCCCAATATTGCCTGAAAGTGAAAGGGTTAGTCACTCAGTCGTGTCCAACTCTTTGTGATCCCACAGACTATAGCCTACCAGGCTCCTCTGTCTATGGAATTCTCCAGGCAAGAATATTGGAGTGTGTTGTCACTTGCTTCTCCAGGGGATCTTCCCAACCCAGGGATCAAAGCTGGGTCTCTCGCATCGCAGGCATATTCTTTACTGTCTGAACCACCAGGGAAGCAAATATTGCCTGGAACATACTTAAATATAAAGAAAGGATCTGTTCTTCATTTGAAAGACAAATTTAACTGGGCATCCTGGTTTTACCTGGCAATCTTAGAAACAGCAGCTGCAGGAGAAGGATAGAGCAGAGAAGAAGAAACCCACCCTCCCCCTTAAGATCCAAGGCATCACTCCAGGGGAGGAGAGAGATTTCATGTTAAATCCAGCTCCACACCTGTTAGCTAGGTATAACACAGCTTTAATGAATGAACTGGGAACATTTTCCATCTAAAGTGAGTCTGGGACCTAATTTCCTAAGAATGGAGAGAAAAAAAATCCCAGGGAATGTCTGGGTTTTTCATCCAAGGAAAGAAAGGTGGCTCTCTGCCTCCATCACACTGAGCAGGTAAGAAGGACAGCAGGAAATAAAGCTGGCTCTGTGATGGTACCTGCTAGCTTGGACCAGTGATAACGGGATGGATCAGCTCAGTCTCCAACCCAAGGTCAAAGTGCAAACAGATGCTGGCTGCCACAAGGAACCCTGTGCTTGCTCTTCCCACAGAATAAGGAACCACCACCGAGCGGCTAGAAGCAGGACTTTTCCATTTCCCAAGCCCAGATGCGGCACAGCTAGCGTAGCCATGTGCCCACAAGGTGGCGCTCATGATCACCACAAACCAATGTGCTCTGGTCAGTTTTCACAATGAACATTTCAGAACAGTTTTTAGATTTACAAGCTTGTTGAGAAGAGGATACTGAGAGTTCCTGTGTATGTCTAAGACTGAGTTTCCCCTGTGACTAACGTCTTACATTAGTGCTGAACATCCATCACCACCGATGAACCAATATTGATCCCTCGCTACATTCTCGCTAATCATCACGTCTCTTTAGGCATCTCTAGGCTGCATCTCAGATTTTCCTGGTTACTGAAAACCGGGAGAGGTGTTTGGTAAGGTACCTCTCTAATGGGATTCATCGGAGCTTTTTCTCATGGTTAGACTGGGGTTGGACTTTGGGGGATGAAGACCCCAGAGGTACAGTGCCCTTCGCACCACAGCGTGTCAAGGGTCCATGTGGTCCCTGAGAACCCTCACTGCTGGGGTTGACCTTGATCACCTGGCCAAGGTCACCCCTGTCCAGTTTATCCTCTGTACACTTGCTCTTTTCCATAATAAGCTCCTTAGATCATGTGTGTGTGTGTTTTAAGGTTT